>PPHD01008112.1:4559-22143 GCA_002909625.1 Bambusicola thoracicus | reverse complement strand
TAGCAAGACCAAATCTCTGGCTGTTTTGCAGTGTTTTCATCTAGCAAGTTCTCACTCTAGCAAAGGAATGTAAAACAAAGATATGCTACAAATACAAATACACTTTAGTCTCTTGCTCTTTTAGAGCCACAACACGGTGAAACTAGGGCATTGTTAGTATTACCATGTCCTTGGATGATGATATGGAGATACCTAAGTGCAGGTCCTCAGCACTTACATGGTCATTGGCAACATGGAGACACCACTATATGGTGGAAGGGTGAGAGACAACACTCAGAAAGGAGATCGGAAATGAGAGATTCATATGGATGAGGGTAAACATTCACATCATGAGGATGGCCAAGAAGTGGAAGAAGTCATCCAGAGAGAATATGCAGTCTGCATCCCTGAAGGTTTTCAAGACTTGATTTGCCACTGACAAGGCTGAGTAATCTGGTCTGACCTCAAAGCTAACTGTGCTTTAAGTAAGGGGTTGTGCTATAAGAACTTCTGAAGTCCCTTCCAGGCCAAGTCAGCCTACGTTACTACAAAGGCTGACCAGGAGGAGAGTTAAGGGTTACATGGCCCTGTCTATGCCTTGAAAGGGATATGCAAAATGTTGCAAATATAAAACACATTTAATTCCTTTCTTATACCACAGAAACAGATTAGTAGTATGCTAGCTGTTGAGCCTACTGGTATGTTAGTAGGCAAGTCTGTTGCAACACAGAATATAGTAAAAAAACAGAAAATAGTGCCTCCTGGTGCCATTTCCTTTAAGACTGCCCTGGATGCTTCCCTCTTTTTTCACCTCACTGGCACTTCTTCCCTTCCAGCTACAGTCCTTTCCATTACTCCCTGCCCAAAGCAGATACCTCTCAAGAACAGAATTCCACTTTTGAATTGTTTACTTTTCTCTTATTTCAAGTAATTGCAGCATTGTCTTTACTGCCATCAGTGTTCTCCCTTAGGGGAATTTTTCTAGCCTTAACTCCCATACAACCTTCTTTCAAATAGCTCCAGGTTTAATGCAAAAAACCTGTTCATAAGCTTATGTTTCCATCTACATTTATTTCTACACAGTGTGTTTATAGAGGCTTATGCCTAGCCTTGCAGATTATAAAGTTGTGGGTTAGGACTCCGTAAAATACTCTTAGTGTCACTTCTGCTTTGCCTAGAATGGCCCTCAATTCTTTGAAGTTCTAAGTGTGAAGATAATCACCTTGACCTATTCAGTATGTTTATTGCCGAGACTTTTTTTTTTTTTTTTTTGACCCTTTATACTTTTGCCTGACTTTTTCCATCCTATTTTTGCAGGAGTTGCATGGTAGATGCTTTAATAATGTGCAAGGACAGGGGTTTCTTCCCAACACTTTGCACCAGAATAAAATACGGGAAACTATGAATGAAAGTGTCATTGAGATTTATTCCCTGAGCAAACTAGCAATTCCCATTCTTGCAACTCCACCTATTTTCAGTTCCCACATTTTCCTACATCAGATTTCTGTCAGATCTCTGTGAAATACTGTCTGCTTTCTTCTGCTGTAAACTGGACAAACGAGACTTCAAAGCAGAGTTCAAATAACCCTAAGTAATTTTTTATTTGTTTTCATCGGTCAAGCTTGTCAGTGAACTTGAAGAAATGATAAACAGTCCTTGTCAAGCATCAAATTCCCCTTGGATCACCAGACCCTCTGTAATGCTATAATGGGATGAAAAGTACCACAATAACAGCAGGGTGGCTAAGTCTTTAGCTATAGCAAACGAGAATGAGCCCAAATCCAGCAATCACACAGAAATGAAGGAAAAGAGCAACTTACCTTTGAAAGGCCTCAGGCAGACAGGGCTCTTCAGTAAGACAAGCCCTTGCCTCCACTGCCAACCCTTAAATGAGATCTAGGAAGGGGTGGATCCTGGCTCCACCCCTTCTGGTCACTCAGCTGCATTGCATGCACCTGAGCTCCCCTGAGTTGGCCCTGCCTTCCTACCTAGGTGTTCAATCACTGTTTCAAGCTGTGACTTAGCATTTCCAGTAGACCCTCCTTTTTGTCATTGAGTCTAGCACAAGCTGAGAGTTTCAGATGACATAAGCCAATATGATGATAGGACAATTTTGCCTCAACTACAGAAATCTGATCACTTTCAGATGGTACTGAAGAATCACATTCCAAAATAATGTCTCAAAAAGTATCAGCCTAGACTTAGCTTAAAATTCAGTCTCTGCATGTACTGAAAGTGCTGGTGGGCTTCTAATATACTAGAGCTTTCCTAGAGGTTTTAGGATGAAATCTTCACCATCTCTCACATCTCATGTTTCACTGCTAGAATTGTTGGTATATCTACCTTGGTTCAGGTTGTTTCCACTTACTAAGTGAATAAAATATCTACATGTTTTTCAGTTCTTCTTCATAGCCATAGATGACATTGCATATGTGCAGGCCCTCAGAGAGTCAAGGTGACTATTCCTGCTGCTAGGCAGGCATTGGTGTGCAGAGATGTCCTGGCTAAGGAGGTGCGAAACACTATTTGCCAGCACTACTTCATATTACCTTCCAGCAAGTGTACCAGTCACACACTACCTCTATTATACCCCATCTCTATCCTTCCCCTCTCCCCTATATGGAGTAAAGCAAAGTCTAGAATAGTTCTCTTTCTTGCTTTCACATACAACACAGATAATATATTTTCACACCACAGTTACTATATTCAAAATATCTTTATGATTACTCATACTTGTGAGTCTAGAGATATAAATGCACTGAAACTAAATACCTAGAAAAAAAAATTTAACGAGCAGACAATTGGTCCCCTCTTCCTGTGTTTGACCTTAGTAGCTTCCCATTTATATCTTCCATATGGTAAACACTTAAAACTCAACCTGCACTAATGAGAAAGCAGATTAGAAACACTATTTGACACCTGCATCATGATAAGTTTATCTACGAGTACACAGTAGAAATGGGATGGGAGAAAAAGAAATCTCATGTATTTCCTGTAGAAGAAATCCCCTACTGTTTGTCTGCTTTGAATAGATAGTTTTCATTTGGGATAAAGAAACTCCAATATTAAGTTTTTCTTAAATGATATTTACACAGAACATTGCAGTTAGAAGAAGCTGGAAGAAAGAAAAATGAAACATGATGCTTATTACAAAAATGACTACTTCAGCACAGATAATGACCTGGGGGCCCCAATTCTTGAGCTCTGACACACATTGCCCAGAGAAGCTGAGGAGTCTCTTTCCTTGGAGATCATCAAAAGCCACCCATATGTAGGCCTGAACAACCTCCTCTGGGTTTCTACTTGTGCAGGGGCTTGGATCAGATGGCCTTAAGGAGTATCCTGCAACCTCAGCAATTCTGTGATTCTGTACTTGCTATAATCAATTGTACTAACTTACAGTACGTAAATACTGTGTTCAGAAAGTGTTTTGGCTAAGGAATTGCTTAAAGTTTGGGTGTTGAATAAACATGCAATATCTTTGATATATCTACTATATGGAGAGTGATCAAAACAAGAATTGCCCCTTCGGTGACATAAAAGCAATCTTTTCTGGCTTGTCTTCTTCACTTACTATATACTCTGCCATCAAAAACAGATGCATTTTGCATCTGTCATGGGAAGAGGACTAAAAATAAAATGCTAATAGATTTATCAAAGGAAAAAGGGCATTGTTCTTGATTAATTCTCTGAAATCTGTTCAATTCTTTGTGTCCTTGCACATCCATAAATCTACCTGGTGTATTGACAGCCAAATGTTTTCTGACCTGTACCAAACAATGTCAAATAAATTATAACTCCTTTGATGCGCTACTTTACCAAAACTGAAGCCAGATGTTTCACAGGTGATCTGACAGAATGCCATTACTTCCCAATTATCATAAATAAAAGACACAGCTGTCACAGAGAGTGTGCAGTGATATATCAAACCAACATTCCTGAATACTTAACCCTTCCTGAGCAGTCACAGATTGAATATCTGAATGTTGTTCCTGGCTTTAGTAATTAGAAATAAGGATCTTAACATTGTTATTTCTCACTTTTGTCAATATTTGTGTTTTAAAATAAAGTACCTGGAGACACTCCAGTCTTTTCAGAAGCTAGAGCTGTCAAATATGCACAGGTAGACAAATCTCCAGCATTTTTTTTTTGAAGTTATGTTGAATGTGAAATTTTGCCTCATATTAGGCTTAGCAAAGATAAGTAGGTAAAATCTAAAATCATACGAGCATTGTTGTGACAGTGATGATCCAGCAACGTTTCTTACTACGGTTTTTCCTACTTCAGTGTATTAGTGAGTGGGAAAAAAAAGCTCTAAGAGTTTGCACTTTGTATTGCTCTCTGTGGCATAGCTAGGTTCTACAAATATTTTCTAAAAATATAGTTTAGCTTCAGGTATGGGTTTTCCACGTTAGCATTATTTATCAACTTGTCTGAACATACAGCAAACACATTGCTGGTAGTGTAGCTGTCCCTAGTGGTAGGATAACACACAAAATTAATCTTAAGTTTAAAAAAAAAGTTCATATATTTTACAAAAAGCAATTTTACCCTAGGATCATGGATAAATATATTTTCCAGAGACCACTGAGTTTCATGGTCTTTAAATTAGACCCAGCATACCCAAAATATTGAAGGAATATTGCACTCAAATAAAATCATTATAGAATTTACACTGAGTTTACAAAGAGATGCTGCAACTTTTTGACGTGTGAGTTCTGTATAAATATTCATATAATAAAGACATGGGCATTAAAACAATCTCATGACATATCCCCCTGGTAATTCAGTTTAAGCAGCGAATAGGAAAGTTTGAAGCAGATTTCCAAGCAATACCTGCTATTACTGTTCAAGATCCAGATAATGCAGTTTGGTGAGCAGTGTAGCAGAGGCAACAACTAGCCGCATTTATGCCAGCTGGAATACCATCTGTGGTGGATTTTTCAGCTTAACTTCTCAACATAAACAGGTACATCATTGGTACTTCAGATGCATATGCCCAAAACATAACTCCACCAAGGAAAAGAGAAAGATCCCTCCTCTCTATGAAAGTATCAAAACTCCCAAGCCCAAAAAAGTACCTTCCATATTTATACATTTTGCATTGGACATCAGTACAACTGCACCTACCCTGAGAACAGGAAGTTAAATAGCAACTGATCCCACAACTGCCAAGAAAGATTCCAAAGTCCTGTTTGCCTACAAAGTCTCACATGGGAGATGAGGCTGGGCATACCTGCATTTCCATCAGATACATCTAAGAAAAAACAATACCTTCCTACATAATAACTCTAAAAAGACTCAACTGAGGGAAGCTGAACTTTATATCTCCTAGCAACATAATCCAACCCTACCGTACTGGCTTCCTGCTCTGATAGGAACTGGCATGCCATTCTTCTCCCTAGAAACACAAAAGGCATGAACTTCAACAATTGCCCTTGAAAAAAATACCCTCTAAGACTATGAAATAATATCCACCACCCTCATACTCCATTAAAAAAAAAAAAAAAAAAAAAAAAAAGCTGAATCATTCAGCCACAGGAAAGGATTCTGCCTTGCAACCCATTAAGCACAGAAGACAGTTCACACACAGACAGAAGTATTCTGTTACCAGATGCATCAGGTATCGTTCACAAAATACGATACTCCTGTATGGCTTTCCAACAATGAAGAAACAAGAATAGTCCAAAATTTATTGCAAATAACTTGATCTAAACCAGAACAGCAATTACAACAGCAAAATCCCTAATTTCAGTCCAACTGCTTTACTACTTCACAAACACCTGCAGCTTTTCAGTCACCAGAGGGGGACAAAGAACCATAATGCTGAAGACCTGGTTATGCTTTTATTTCCCTAAATCCACAGAACTTTCACTTTACAGTCTTGCCCTTGTCAAATACTGGCTCATATTTCTGCTCCAAAACAGTGTATTTCTCTTATCTTTTCTAGCTTTTTCTTTTTTAACTGCTGCACATTTCAGAGCTATATATTAATATTCAGGAACACACAAAGACAACAAAATTAATTTTTTAAAAAGAATAAGAGCTTGAGGATTCCTCATATTTCTCCCATTAACAAAACACAGCACTTGCTATTATTTTGTCTTTCTAGATGGAAATATTGCTATCTAGTTGGTCACTCAACTCACATAAGGCTTCTTGGTATAATCACTAATGTTTCTTGAAAATTCCAGCTGTTGCCAAGAAAACATGTCCTGATTCTGTATGCTAGCATCATAAGGCAAGGTGCACAATAGACCATTAACGTCTCTTTGCAGAGTTTACAGAAAAATAATACATTACCAAAGAACCCTACTGATCCTGAAAAATACACAAGAGAAGATCCTCATGCAGAAGAATATGAATTGCACATAGTAATTTAATTTATGCCTCACAATTCTAACAGCCCCTGGGAGCACTGCTTTGATGGAAACTTACAGCTGCACCCTTCATTCAGGGATGTGCTCTAATTACCCACCAGTGAGGGAAAATAACCACAATTTGGAGCAGTGCTTAGCAGTTAATCTAGCTTCTCCCCTCCTCCATCTCTTTCTCTTGGTAAATATACATAATCCAGTTTTCCTCTCATTCTCGTGCCATCTTTTAGCAGGGAATGAAGCATACTGAGAACAAATGCTGAGCTGCTAGAATTCAGAGTAGATAACAGTCCTGTTGAGCAACCACGTTTTCCTTTTGTTTGCGAGCAGGAAAGGACAAGGAGAGCAACCTGCAACTTCTTATAGGAAAGGCTATGAAAAATGCTTCTCACATAAAAATAAATAAATAATTGAAATAAAAAGAAAATATATATTTTTTTCAGATTAAAGACTGTGACTATCTTCTTATGTATCATGTGCTCATTACTTGAGAACATTAACTCCCAAGCTGTCTCTCTCCCTCTCTTAATATACATTTATCAGAAGGAAGAACAATATGAATATCATGCCCCATGCTTTTTTCAGACATATCACTGCTACTGCATAGCCTGGTATTTAGGATAATGCATCACAAATTCTTTGTTCTCTCTTATTTGTCATTACCAGTACATGTACTAATTCTTGATAATTTTCAAACTCTCAAAGATGCAACTTCATGCTTGACAAGTTCATAAAATATATTAGATATTTTCATTTATTTTAAATTTAAACCAGAAAGTTGGCTTCAGTGGATATTTCAACTGTTGGTTTTTTGTTGTTTTTTTTTTTTTTTAAATCTCTCCAAGCTTGTGACATTTGTAACTGTTCAAATGTTAACCCAAACCATTCACCTTGGTAACAGCATGCTTTTGGCTTTTATGTACTGGGCTGGACATCAAAGACATGTTTTTATTGCTGTGATTTTACTACCAAAGCCTGGATTCCTAACAGACCCCATTCAGCAACAGCTGAATTGTATAGACAGTTCTTCTTTGGGATAATAGCAGGTGAACTGTGATCAATCACTTGCTAAATTGAAATCTTCCCTCCATCCTTGCTCTCCTCCACCCAAATTCTGGCTGAGTTTGGAAAATTTATGGAAGTAAATGCTTTATTTGTTGTGCACCTTACCATAGGAAGCCTTAGTCTTTTATGTTCCTGTAGGGAGACCAACACATATGTATCAACATTGAACTCTACCTTTCCAGTGGTGACACTCAGGAGTTCAGTAGCTATCTTACCAGAAAGAAACATAGCTAATGATGAATGCACTGAACAATTTTTCTTTCTTTAAATGAAAAAAGTTGGATACCTTTAGCACCAGTGAAGTCTTCTTTCCCTGAAATCCACCCTTGTAAGATCTCTCTACTCACATGTTTAAGTGTTTGTACTAGTCATACTACCTTAATAGGACTCAATATACCACCCAAGTTACATAGTGAATTCAGAAAACACTTGTTTTAGTAGATTTCTAGATGACCAGGCAAACATGAAGCTGGGATACAGTTTTGGCAAAAGATACCTCAACAACCTGTTAAGAAACAACATTCACTGCTATTTTCATTTCAAACTTCATTTAAGAACCCACTTTTATTAACAAGTCAGAGTACCAGATGTTTCAGAAGATGTTATCAATGAGTTTTGTTTCGTATTATTTTTTTTTTTTAATGGTGAAGATTGTTTCTATCTCATTTCTGAGAAAAAGAATGAACACAGGATACTGTCAAATGAGAGTTTAATAATAATTTCTATATGATGTCTACCATTCCAGGCAATATACAAATGATACCCATCCAAGTTACTCTGCTCATCTCTCCAATGTCTGTCTCTCAGCTGGAAGTTGTGATCTGATAATGAATTGTCAAAGACCAGGAGAGAGATCAGCAGGAAAAATATGGCCAAAAATTCATAGAATTAGAATACAACATCTCATATGGAAACAAACAAAAATTAAACCACTATGGGATAGTTAAGCTCCCCACATGAGGGCTTTGGTTCTGTCAAAGAAAACTTTGGTTATACTGAAAGTTTCTTACGACTTAATTATCACTCTCTGAAAGATGAAAGAATAGATTTAGGTAGGCTATGAAAGTAAATTGCCAAAGAATATCCATAAGCCAAATATATGCTATGCCTTCCCGGTTAAAGGTAGGACAAGAACGCTGGCCATTAGTATAGGAATCTGCTTTTAGTTGTATACATTTTCACTGTAGCACTTGGCATTGAGACTCAGATGACTACACAATTAAAATGTACATCAAAAAAAGTGCCTCCTCTTCAGCCTGTGAAGGAAACTCATAGAAATACCTGCTCCAGAATGTGGGGCTATTGTTTGATTGTATTAAGGGGAAAAGGAGGGCTATGCTCTCCCAGGTAGAGCTGTTCAACATCTGCTTGCTTTGTTTTGGTGATTCAAATCAGTCCGAGGTTGTTTTTTTTGTTTGTTCGTTTTTTGTTTGTTTTTTTTTTTTTTAAAGTACTTTGCCAAGGATGGCAAGAATTCTTGTTTTTTTCAAGTTTCTCATTAGCAGATTACAGACAAACTATGTTCTTACACTCAGTATTATGGGAGATGCAGACTCAACAGCATGGACATCCAGTTCCTTCAGGAGTCTGGCAAACCATTGAGAAGGTGTGCTTTATATCTCCCTTCTTTTTTTCACCTCTCAGCTGAATCACTGCCTATTCTGGATGATTAAAACACTTTCTTCTGAAGGCATACAAAGTGCCCAGTCGTCTCAACTGCATTATAGTTTGATGAAAAATTACTATAATCCCAAAAGATAATAGCAAGTTAAAGTTTAAAGCAAGTTTAACTACAATATTCCTTTAATTTTGTTTCAACCTTACTTTTTCCCCTTTCACCCAGAAGTAACTTTCCCAACACAAAACATTCCCACTAGCAAACAGGCTCTGGGAAAGTATTTGAGAAAGAGAGGTGATAAGGGAAGAATGATTTGAGAATAAAATGTCTGCAGCAGAGAGAAACGTAACTGTGCTTCAATGTGTACACTAGCTTGGGCTTTGAAGCAAACTCATTAGAGCAGGTTGACAGTCCAAATGACAAGTGAGAGAACTCCCCACAGGAACACTTCTCATGGTTAGAAACAGGGCAGCAGGTTAACCTGGTACTGAAGGATTAACTGTTCATCAGTTATGTGCTGACATGTCTGAAAAACATTTGGCCCCTCTAAGATTCACTTGAATTCTGCCAGCCCTTTGTAACCATGAACAACGCTTAAGATTTCTGTCCTCTCTGAGCTCTTTGGACAGATAACAGATGGTTTGAGAAGCACTGTGGCACTAAATTTCCTTATGGAATTTACTGTGGGTATTGGTACAACATCAACCTGAAAATCAAGTTTTCTCTCAGTTTGAAAAATACCTGCCTTGTCTGTTATAGTGAAATCTGCTCTATCAATTCTGAAAATAAAATTAGAGTCATCATGAACTAATGCACTTGAGGGAGAATTCAACTAGTGGCATCATGAAAAAAAGAAGGAATACCAAATTCTCTCTGATCTAGAGTGATAGCAAAAAGTCAGTGGATTAAAGATCACACTCCTCCGCATCCATGCCATGAATAAAAAAGGCAAACAGGAAAGTGGTACTACAGTAGACTACTATTACCTGTTCAGAATAACTAATACTGGAGATCGTTTTCTCTTCTTGTACATTCTTTCCCTAGTTTTATTTAAAAAGAATGCTTGCCTTTTGCTTTTTGGTTTTAGTTTTCTTCTGTGGTTGATTAGTTGATTGGTTGATATGGGGCTTTTTTGTTTTGTAGAGTTTTTAAAGGTAAAGCATGAGATAAAAATATAGAAAACACAAATGAAATTATGACCTTTGCCAAAAGTTAACTCCTATTAAAGAACACAAAACAGCCACTCACTGTGAAAGCCACAGGCTACTAGTTCTTATTTGTGAGGAGCTGCAACTTCTGTAGATCTCTGTGCCAAAAAAAAAAATCTGAAGGAGATCAGACCAGAATTCAACATAGCTGAAGAATTTCTCCATTACCCTGGCTTTTTAATCATACATCTAAAACTCTCTTTCCCTCCATGTCATGAAAAATTCTCTTGCATTCTTCACAGAGATAGACTGCAAATATGAAAAACATGGTAACCCATGATCTTGCTCAGAACTGATTGCTTCAGCTGTCTTTTTTTAAACCAACACACTTCCAAAAATTCTCCTTTCTGTTTGTCATAATCAGGCAGCTAGAAGTTTTAGTACAAGACAAGTAGTTGAGACTCATCCTGTTACTGTATTACTGTGAACAAGGCTTCCCAGTAAGATCACACTGACCAGTTATGGTCCACGGCAGTATAAATACGTGTTTTTTTTTCCTCCGGTGGAAAACTCATTTTCTAATTAAAATAAAATATGCAAATAACAGAATTAATAACAGCAATAATAAAAACAAACAGCAGAAGGATTATGTGTTGAAGATGTTCTGTGAGTCATGTAAATAACACAGATGCACTGCTGTCTAACAGTGTGGACAGTTTAAGCAGAGATAACAAACTTTATCTTAACTCACACTTGCTAATAAGCGATATTTACAACAGATAGGTTTAATAAAAAATAGAAAGTCTTTCTTTTTGTTGTTATTACTGGGATTCCTGAAAATGATTACAAGCCAAAAGATTTTCTGTTTCTTGGAATATTTGATTAGAAACATGGATTTTTGTAGGTATTTTCTTCTAACATTATCTTCAGATTCTCAGTGCATTAATTCACCAGTTCAACTGAAATGCACACACATTCTTATTTCAGTACTACCATTGTTAGAACATGGAACAGTTGTTTTTGTTGTTGTTGTTTTTGAAAGGGCAAAATCATTATTTTCCACAGTGCTTCTGCTCATCTCAGTATGCAAGACTCTTTTTATAAGAAACCTGTCATACAGAAGTTTCCAAATATTCCCTCCTAGAGTAACGTCCTTTCCAAGCGTATAAACTAAAGAAACTGGAGAAGTGATCAACTATTAAAAGTATGCGTTCCTGACTCAGGAAAACCTGCTTTTGTTATATATTAGCAAAAGCTCCATTGTTTTATTGATGACAGAGAGCAGTACTTCTAAGCATACATATATGAATTTAATTTAGGACTCAGATTTACAGCCATCTCCATCCTGAGTTTGTTCATTTGGTATGTATAATGGTAATCCTTTCCTTCACAATGATGGAAAGTAAGCAAAAGCAATGTTACCCATTGCTTTTGGCGAATTTCTACATACTACACAACATCATATAAGAGCACTGAAAAATAAGAGTCTCACATTGTTGCTACAGTTGTCAAATAAACACTTGATCAGCAAATATTTGTTTTTCTTAAATATTCCTGATCAACACAATATTTATTCTTCTTAAAATGCTAGTATTGCACAACAACATCATTATCTTAATGAAAAGGCCCTCCAACTAGTAACAACTGGAGAAAGGTACTATAAAACTAGTTCAGAAGCAGGGATATGGATCCATGCTTGTATGAGAAACCTAGGTCTGTGGTGATGATCATTAGTACCTCTATAAGCAAAATACATGCACAGTTTATGTCTCATCTTCCAAAAAAATTAAAAAAGAAAAACAAAATAATGAGGGGACATTAACCGTGATTAAGAGGCAGGGGAAAATAGATGTATATGAAAGTTTATGAAAGGGAAATGGTTTTCCACTCAGTAGATGTATGATCAGAATGCCCAGGTACATAAAACAAAAGACGAGGATTTAAATCCAAATTCAGTGAGTAAACACAAGCAATGAATCAGTTATTAAAGATAGCAAGTAATTTCAAAAGGGATAAAAGTGTCTGGGTTTGTTTGTTTGTTTTTGGTAGTTTTGAGCTCACATCTTCCTGCCCTTAGTCAGTGCCCAAGCATTTTTAACTATCTGTATTAAGATAGCTTCCTCACAATTTGTATTATGGTATCTCTACCTAATGTTACTTTTTTATATTTCTAATTTAGGCAACTAGGACCTGCTGACAGCAGAAACAGCTCTACCTCTGCTGTGAGCTTGAAGGTGCTGATAGGATTTGGGCTTTCACTCTTCCTTCTGCTTGGCCATCTTCAATGGATAAACAACTCTTAGTCTTTCCTGCTGACAAGTGGTATGTTCCTTCTTCTCCATCAGGTTCACTAGCACAAAGACTTTTAAGTGACTTAGAAAGGTTGAAGGAATTACTTACATGAGTGCCATATCTGTTGTTCTCCCTTGTAAGGAGTTTTTCTGTGAGTAGCATATGGTTTATCTAACATATTCAAAAAGAAGAAAGAGCCCCTGGCACTTTCAAAGGGTGGAAATTTCTTTGGATTCCTGTAGCACTGCAATGATATATATACCAAATTTTGAATTTATGTGGTCAATGCTACAAATTGCAGATGTAGGCGATCTTGTGCTACTCTGAACACTACATTGCATGCATTAAAGCAAATAAAGAGGGGAGGTCTTGGGTTTGACTCTGTTTTAGGTGCAAAATACAGTGCTTTTTCAGATTTACATATTTTTAATAGTATGCGGTTTCTGTATTCCTTCTACACACTCTATGCCTTTAAAAAACTGGTTGCCACATCATCTTTATCCAGGTCTCAGATTATACCTGGTCTTTGTTATTTCTGCATAGAATACTGATTCTCTCTGTTACCCTTCTTGCTCATTCACCCTCACAAACTCCACACTACACTGGCCACATCAAGTTGTAAGAATGATCTACTGGTTTGGGTTTGTTTTGTTCACTCTTCCCTGATCCCTTATATACATGGAGAACTTTTTGTTTTCTTTGCATTTGGCCCTAAAAATGGCTATACAATATAGGCTTCTTCTTAACCTCATTTTGCTGGAGCTTTCTAAAAGATATTTCAAAATCCAGTTTGCATCTTAGCTCCACAAATATACATCTAATTATTAAGTTTCCTAGAAATCAACTGTACATGCCCATGCCAGTGTTTACCTAAGCCTTTTCCATCTCCTTCTGTATTTCATTGGTAGGAAGAAAATAAACATAGATAATTTATCTTATAGTGATCTGCTGTAATTCATCAATATACTATTTTCTGGAATGCCTCAGTCGTGAAAATCATAAATTCCCACATACTAAACAACACCAAATGCTAGCCCTGGAACATTAAAGAATCATGGAAACAGTTCTACAGTACATTTCCCATTATTGATCCATACGAATTTTTATGCTCCCAATTTTGCATAATTCTCAAGTTGAAATGAACCCAAAGCATGCAATGTGAAACTCAGCCAAACATTCTGCTTTCCATAGTTCCACCTCAAAGCCATACATTGCCATGACTTCTCTCAAAACAGTGTTCACAGAAGACGTGCAAGCATTGACCAACCCCATGTTGCATTCCAAGTTTGTAGTATGTATTTGGTTTCACTATAAGCCTTTTGCATAACTTTGGTTTTCTACATTAAAAATGATTTATGTAATCTTCAGAAAGGATTGAATAGGGAAAAAGTAAAACAAATTCCACTGTCAATAAGTTTGACTCCTGAACTCACCCTAGCACCATAGATCAAGTTGTATATTGGGAATAGATTTTGAGAAATCTACAGTTAATCTGTCAGGCTTTTTCAACAGACATCACACACCTTCTCCAGAAGGAATGAACTTCCAACACTATTCACATAATTACTTACCTCAGAAGTAGTTCTGTGTACTCCTATAATTATAGTGCTGAGACCACAGCTGCCCAAGTATTCACACAGAAAATATTTGTTGAGAGGGTATCTTCCTAGTGGACTGAGGGTTAAGGTCCTCTTAAAAGAAACTCTGCCACTCAAACCATACGGATGGTGAAAGAGGAGAATCACCTTCTATTTCAAAGATTTATAACTGAAAGGTCATTAAAGAGGCTGTTCCTTTCCTGCAGTTTTAGTTAAGCTGCTTAACAGCTTGCAGCTGTACCAGCAAGTACCCTAAAGAGCTGGGAGCTACTTAGACTATCTTTGCTATATCTGTACTTTGCAACACTTAGTAAACACATTAAAGAAGATGATTTTCTCTGATATGTACCAGGAACATTAAGACTATTGATTATGGAACTCTAGTTACCCACATTTACCAGTATCCCCACATTTACAAGAGCAAAGAGGTTTGTTAGATCTCCTAGTGGTTTTAACTGATATTTCATTTTGCAGTAGAGAAAAGGTCTTATATAAAGCTAAAACTAATCTGAGAGGCTGCTTAAGAGGCTACCATACTTCAGCTATTAATTATAACCTTTCATGAAATTGTAGAGCTGGACTACGATGTGTTTGCTGGTTCATTAAAGAGAATTTGAGATTAAGGTTTACAGATTTAATTATGTGGACATCTGTGCTAATTTTTTTTTTCCTGGGAAAGGTGAGTATGAACAATTGCTGTTTGTGCACTTTGTATTAGAATGTCTAAGGCTCTAACAGCAGCTTTGAGAAAGTGACTTCTGGCATTTGAAGAAGGAGGAGACAGTGTGCTGAAGCAGGAAGACCAGTGATGCTACAGGTGGCACTGTGAAACTCAGTTCTGGCACTGGGGGTTTGTGAAACTTTGAATGATTTCAGGAGCTTCTGCCACTCAAAAAGGATGATTTTAGCAATCCTCACCCAGAAGTGGGATTATGGGTCTTGTTAGAAGGTCTCAATTATCTGTTCTTTATAGCTGCTTTGTATTTACTGTCACGTTATTCAGGTGGGCTTTGCTGCAGCTCTCCTTGTATAGAGTTCTAGTGGAAAAGTGATGCTGTCATGTCTGAGTGAAATTCATCGCAGTGTTCTGCTATTGATGGGTGGTGTCACAGGAGTGTGAAGTGGAGCTAGATATGACCCTTACACATCTCTTTAGAACTGAAGAGGTGTTTGGGGCTGGATATGTCTAGCTGTCTATTAGCTTTGCAGTATTTATTTGAGACAGAGTTTATGACTTAAGGTTTTCAAACAAATTTTAGAGGAGGAAATTTGACTAAGACAAATAAGCAAACGTATTTAAAATTCCCAGAGTGAAGGTATTAAGGAAAAAAAATTGCTGAGAAGTAAGTCTCTCTCACAGCTGTGCATTCTCATGTCAGGTGAATTCACACACTGGTTTGACTTTAAGTGACCCTAAAACATCTTTAACATAAACAGCGTATTTAACAAAGATAGAAGTGGCCTCATTAGAAGTGCAGTAGTTTCTCACACCTCATCTCATCTCAGGGAATGACTGCTATCTCTGCAGTAGATGTGCTGCAGACACATTCCAACTCTCTGATGTCATCAGTAACAGCACCAAGAGCTTTGCTGTTCCATGGCACTGCTATTTTGCCAGGGCTTGTAACATAGGGAAATAAACATGTTCCAGCAATTATGTATTATTCTCATGTAAAGAAAATCTTATTGCACTTTGCTGCCAGGATTCTGTGGAAAGTGGTTTTTTTAATTCTTTCTTTCTTCTTTTTTTTTTTTTTTTTTTTTAATTCTCTTGCCAAGTATTAGGCTTTCCTTGAGAGTTTTAGAGGCAGTGACATTATGACTGTGTAGCTAAGAATTTACCTTAGAAGATTTAGTACATTTTTTGCAATTTTCCTCTAAGAAATGACTTTTCAGTGGTTTGCACAAAACTGCACATCAAGCTATGTTCTCTTCTGTTCTCAGACCAACTCTGCACGCACACTGTGACTAAAGACTTTCAGATTTTTTGCTGCTCTATTATATAGACATAGTACCTTCGTATGTAAATTTACAGTGTATTTCGGTGCTTCTTGTCAGTTCTCAACTGGTTACTTCAAAGTGTTTTTGCTGAAGAAGACTTCCTTCCTTGGTCTTCAGAGCTCTGGTTGTTCAAAGGCTTTTTTAGCCACCATCCTCTTTTCTACTTGTGTCAGGATCAGGCATCTGATCTTTTTCCAAGCTGTTACTCAATAAACATTAGCCTACCTGGCCCAAATTGTTGAATTCCTCTCTGCCTTTTCTTATTCTGCTGTGTTAGACTTGTGAACACTTCCAGTACTCTTAAATTTACACTACATCAAAACATGGAGTTTTCTTTTAGTATTTTTGTTTGTTTGTTTTGTTTTCTATAAACTGCAGATTTTCCAAAGGATTAGAATGAAATGAGGAAGAGAAGAAAATCTCTGTAAACAAATATACTTCAATTCAGTCCTTTACACTTGGTATTTAACAACTGAAGTTACAAAGGTGAGAGAACAAACAAAACTCTCAGAACTTGACAAAAAATGCAATTGATTCAGGATCAATTTTCAAAATTTCCATCATTTTTAATCTCAAGATAAAAACAACCTGAATCCCCTGACTTCAACCTGCACGCCCTATGCACCCAAGCCATGTTTTTCTAAAGGGTCCCAGTTCCTCAGAGGTATGTTTCAGCAGGTCAGAACATAGCTGATCAGTTGATAGCTTCCCAGTAAGCATGCTGTCTGAAGTTGCCATACACTTTGTCTTGTGCACCACAGAATATCTCACTTTATTTTTAAAAGATAACACAGAGTGAAAAAGCAGTGTCTATTGGAGGCAGCCTTCGCCCAGTTGAATTACAGTAAATAACAATTCTTATGCATGATGAATGCTTCCTTTGCCACGAGTGCTCCTTATGCCTGTTCAAGTGTGTGGTTTCATGGCAGTGGGAAGAGTTAATCTCAAGCACTTTTTGGTTAGCAAAGAACAGGTGAGAAATGAGGTGCCTATACCAGAAGCAGCCCCCTGCCCTGAGACACTAATTCCTCCTGACTCACTTGTGGGAGAAGAGAAGGGCAAATGGGAATTGGAAGTGTCAGAAAGAGGAGAGAGGCCGTGGGGTTGGGAAGGTGTCTGAGGAGTGGCAACCCTCCCTGGGGAGTGGCTGGCCTGAATTTGTAAGATGCTAAGCCCTAGGCTTTTTGAGTCTGAAAGTTNTGGTTAGCAAAGAACAGGTGAGAAATGAGGTGCCTATACCAGAAGCAGCCCCCTGCCCTGAGACACTAATTCCTCCTGACTCACTTGTGGGAGAAGAGAAGGGCAAATGGGAATTGGAAGTGTCAGAAAGAGGAGAGAGGCCGTGGGGTTGGGAAGGTGTCTGAGGAGTGGCAACCCTCCCTGGGGAGTGGCTGGCCTGAATTTGTAAGATGCTAAGCCCTAGGCTTTTTGAGTCTGAAAGTTAGTTCATTGTACTTGTAACCAAATAAAACAAACCAAATGCTGCAGGAGCTGACTTGCCTCTTA
>PPHD01008111.1:0-22146 GCA_002909625.1 Bambusicola thoracicus | reverse complement strand
TGACCTCAGCAATGAAAAAGCTGACATTTGACTGGCATTCTGAGAAAACGTTTTGGATACATTATAAAGTTAGTTCTTTTAATCGCCTGAGTCCATTCTGCTGCTGACAATACATGAAACATGGATATACCTTACTAGATGTTCTTTCCTTGTCCTTTGCTATGGGTTATTAGCCATAACTGGTTGCTAGTTAGCAATTCTCCACATTTTAATGTATATTTGAAGTAATTCTCAGTAGAAATTTAATTTAGAATAGAACAGAGTAGTTCAGTTGAAAGGAATCTACAAAGATCATTGAGTCCAACTGCTTGACCTCTTCAAGGATAACCAAAAGTTAAAGCACATTAATGAGGGTATCATCCAAATGCATTCTGAAAAAACACAGGACATCAATAACCTCTATAGGTTTGATCACCCAGAGCCCATCTGACCTTCTCCGGCTCAGATCTGTGCTGTTCCCACCCTGCCATCAGTTCCCAGGAGCAGAGCCCTGCACCTCCCTCTGCATCCCCTCTTCGGGGCCCTGCAGAGAGCAGTGAGGTCACCTCTTGGCCTCCTCTTCTTCAGGTGGAGCAACCTGAGTGCCCTCAGCCTCTCCTCACAGGACATGCCTTCCAGCCCTAGCACCAGTTTTGTTGCACTCCTCTGGACAAATTCAAGGATCTTGGCACCTTTTTTATATTATGAAGCCCAGAACTGAACACAGTATTCAAGGTGAGTCTGCACCAACGATAAATACTGACTGATTATGCTGTTTTTAATGAATCTTAAAAGGCAGTTTGCCCTCTTGGCTGTCAGGGCACACTGGTGGACCTTGTTGAACATGCTGTCACCCTAGGTCCCGTTTTGCTAAGCTGCTCTGCAGTCATTCGTCTCCTCATTTGTGCCTGTCTACAGCACTGCCCAACCCCAGATGCAACAGTTGTATTTACCCTTGCTGAACTTAGTACTATTCATGATTGCTTCAGTGCACCAATCCACCTAGATCCCTCTGCAAGGCCTCTCCACCCTTGAGCACCTGCCAGTTTTGTATTATTGAGGAACTTGCTAAGGTTGCACTGAACTCCTGCATCTAGATAAAGTATACAGGTTTGCTTTCAGCCAGGATGTGAAACAAAACAGGGTCTTTGAAATATTTCATTCAGTTAAAAAAAAAAAAAAAAAAAAAGGTGGTGGGGGGGGAATAACTGCATCTACAAAGCAGAGTATGTTCGTAAACCACAGCAAAGCTGTGAATTGCAAACACAGCTGTTTGAGAAATACTTAGTAGCCTGAGGGAGATGATGGCGGAATTACTCAACTGCCTTCACAGAGTAAATGGCATTCAATTTCAAACATTTCCAGTTATTAAGCAAAAGAAAAAAATGTGGTGTGTCCTGGGCTTCTGAAGTTGGTTGAATGTCTGTGTACAAGTAGACATGGATCATTTGTAGCCTGGGGGACCTTGCCCTGGTATACTGGTGCTGCATTGCTCCTGTTTCCCTCTGAGTCTTTCGGTGTGCAAGCGCTCAGAAGGAGCACAATGTTTTGCGTGCTCGGAATCTCTGCTCACGGAGCACTAATCTCAACATTTAGATAATCCCAGACTCTGCCCCAGCAAAGAGTGACAGATTAAAGGCAATTAGTGCTGTCAAATCCAGTTATGATATATTTATGAAATGCAAGATTTCTTCTCAAGGTTAGTGGTACTGAGCATATTATGTATGTTCTGTTTTCATTCGTACAGTCATTTCTTAAACATTAATTAAAAGCATAATTAGAACAATAATTAGTGTGCTTTTAAAGGAGTGATAACTTTTATTGTTTGTTCTGCCTCTTTTTTTCTCCATGAAGTGATGGGAATGGGATGAGTTTAATTGCTTTCTGCATTGTTGTGTTTTGTTGTTGTTTTTTTTGTGAAAGATAAGGTGGTGTCAGTGTTGTGTAAGAGTTCCAGAAAGACGGTGATGTCACCTCAGTTCTTTATGTAAAGGGCTTTAGTAGAATTAGAATATTAGTCGAGTAATCTCACAAACAATTCAGAGACGGTTTACAAAATTAATTTCAAAAGATACCTGTTAATGTTTACAAGAAACACTGATAACTAAATAAAATAATTGCATGTAAGTTGAAGAATTATAGGTTAATTGCCATCTAGTCATCGCTTTGGTCTATATTGTCACAACTCTTCTGATTTTGTTCTCTTTCTAGCTGGTATCGCTGGCACTCAGTTTTGTTTCTGTATGTATAATATCTTCAACAGCAGTCAAATTCCTACATGTTTTGCTTTGGCTATTTAGAGAAGAGGCATAGGACTTAACACAGTAATAAGTCAGAAATTTACAAGCTTATTACTGTAAATTCAGAATTGGGTAATTTCACATAGGGGCACAATGAGAAGCTTATAGGCAAACTTAAATAGAAAGTGTACTAATAAGGAGGTGCAAGCCTGTGGAGGTGTAAGCCTGTGTGAAAAAAATGATGGGAAGATAAAAATGAAAACTATAAGGAAAAAATAACTGCATCAATGCTTCTATGATAAACATACAAATTAGAAATAAGCTGGGATTTCCTGTCTTGCAGCCAGCCAGCCATCTAGGATAGAACCTTCAGAAACACATATTTTTTTTTTTCCAAAATCATTGGTCTTCATTCCTTCAGCCTGAACACTAGCTGGATAAAGATAAGGCAATTAAATGTTCTCTGGTCCATGTCTGGAATATAAAAATAGCTGTACTCGCTAGTCAGCTCAGAAGTACTTCTGGCAGTGGCCAGGAGGATATTCCTGATGAACAGATTCCCTTCAGTCACCCTGTTTCTTGAAGCCCATGGCTGCTCAGTCCTATAACAAAGTCAGTAAATGGGTTTCATGGACTTTTCTTTCATGTAGTTGTCTAATTGCCATTTGAACCCATAGCATTTTGTGGCACAGTGAAATAGTTATACTTTGCTTCACAGTAGAATTGTGCAAACATTTGGGTTTTTTAAGAGTTGCCATTTTTTTTCCAAGCATTTTTCAAATAATTCCAGATAGACTGCTTTAAGGTCAAAGGAAAATAAGATTTTTCAGTTCAGTGACCTACAGTTTTTTTTGGTTACAAGTTCGTAGTCATTGTAGCAATGGTATCAGATAAAAATCCTAAATGATGCTGTTTTCCTACATCCTTCAAGCACAAGTTTCTTGTTCCTGTAAATTGCAGAAATTGGGGGTGCTAATATGTAACACATTGAGAGATCTACTGAAAATTTTCTATGAGGATTATGATGGGGTTAGAGTTTACTTCCTTGAAGCTTCGCCATAAAAGATCTCATGATGTCTGTCATGTTGTCATGTGTTTCACTGTCTGCAATTTTAGTTTTCAAATACTTCATTATATTTTCCCCTATATTTCATTGCGTCATGCATAAAAAAACTCCAGATTAACTAGACACTTCATCAGAGATGCAAGGGCATTTATTTTATAAACGGTATTAGTCATCTTGAATCTTTGCAATACATCATGAAGGTCTAAGTGTGTGGTGTACTCTGGCAGAGTGCTGAGAGGTTATAGTTGACCTGTTTTGTGTTTTTTTTTTCTCTAGCTGTATTCAGGGAAAGCTAAGTATATGGGACATATTTGATACAAGCACTATTCCAGCAATAGCTTTCAGTGCACAACTGTTGATGTTGAGGTCTCTCAAATGAGGAGACCTTTAGAATTAAATCCTGATTTTCAACCTGATGTGTGTAAGCTCAGCTTCTTCTTTCCAGGCAGTGTGCTTCTTTAATGGCATCCAATTCATTTTTTTCCATTCTTTCTTATAAGGTTGTACATTCTCAAAGGTCCTGTCAGTGTCTTTGCTCTGTGTTTCCTTTCTTCTTCTGATTGCTTTTCTCTTTATTACATATGCCTATAGGTCTACAGGGACCTACCTCAGAATTCTGCATCATTCTACTTCTGGACGTTGCTTGTTGGGTCATACATATGAGGAAGTACGATAACCTGGATGTTTGCAGGTATAATGAGTCTGAGAAAATTGTGCTTTAATTAGAGAAGTCTGTTTTCCTCATTGTAGAAACAAGGATATTATTAAATTGCCAAAAAACGTTAACATAACCCTTCTATTCTGTATGTACATGATCACTATAAATCACCAGTAAAGCTATTCCAACATGAAGATGGCCTACAAGATGTCCTTTGAAAGCATCTTCTCCTACTTGCATTCAGTTCTTATTCCATGCTTCCTTTTTATTCTGGACTATTGCACTGCTGCTTCTAGTTTTCTGGCCATTTTGTTTTATTCCTTTTTTAAATTATGTCTTTTGCTGCAGCAAAATATTTATGAAAATAAGCGTGCCTTGTTTGTTCATATGCTTATTTTGTTACATGTTAAAGTTTAATATTAATTATTTTTCTTATTCCTCAAATGCCTTGTTTAGCAGAGCTTGATGGTTATTCTGAACAGTTACTTAAAATGTGAATTTCCTGTCATTTTAGCTTTTGTTCTGTAAGAACAAACACAAAAGATTGAGGAGATTCTTCCATGCCATGTGAAACAAATGCACACATTTTCAAGGAATGAGTTGGTTCAATACTTACATTTATGCTGTCAGTTTTTAGAAGTGTGTTTGAAAATGAAAATGTATAAGAATGATTGTAGAGTCTTTTATTCGAGTCTTAGATCAGGAAAAAAAACCACATATTGCTTCAGTAAGTTGAAACCTTTGGTTTTTTTACTTGGAATGCTCCTGTTATTTTAGCAGAAATGGAAGTCTGAGTTACATTTGAGTTTTAAAATGCTTCTTCTTTTTGCTGAATAAGAAATTTAGTAGGTATGCACTTGAAAAAATCTGCACTGGCATTTTCAGTTTGTGGAAATCTTATATTTGATGAACGGAGAAAAAAGATTGAAGGTTGCTACTTCAAGCTACCTTTTCTTTGCCTGCTCTTACTTCTAAGTACAAATATAGTATCCCAGGAAAGAAAGGACGGGAAGAGAAACTGACTGGAACCCATACAACCTTCAAGTTACTAAGGCACTGTTGTTTCTATCAAGACTCCACAAGTTACTGTCAGAGTGACTTATCTTTGTAAATACAATCCCCAGAACAGTGGAAGGATATTTGGGCTGAGCGTTTAGTTAAAACCTTGTAAATTATTAAAACAAAGATATAGAAACTACTTTCAAAATCCCTCTGTGTTGCTTTCTCGATATTATCCACTTCATATAGCTTAAGCACTACAGTTTCCAACAGCATAACGTGTCCTCATGTCCTCCTGAGGCTCTGCAGACTGACCATGCACAAAGACTGTGATCAGCTAATAAAACCATGGTGCGCTGAAACTGGGTGCTGGTAATCTTGCTAGGGTGCTATATTTACTTCATCTATATTGGTAGCAATCTGTAAGAGGTTTAAAGTAGCTCTCAGATTCAGAGCTGGTGTTTGAGTGATTGTTGCTGGGAAGCAAGAGTGAACGTTTGGATGAATAAATACTGAAAAAGGTTACTTGGTATGTTTGACGCTATGGGTGCTTCTGGATCAGCCGATGACATTAATGCCATGGAAATTCACCACTGGTATACAAAATTTATGAAGGAGTGCCCATCTGGGCAACTTTGTTTGCATGAATTTAAACACGTCTTGGATCTGCATGGGCTTACTCCAGAAGCTAACAGCTATGTTGAACAAGTATTTCATACCTTTGACATGAATAAGGTAAGAATTGATTTTTAAGTCAATGATTTTCTTATGGCTGTACCACTTGATGCATTCAGCAGCGTGTCTCACAGTGCTGGTTATTCAGAGGTCATGAAAATAAATCAGAAGTGATACAACAGAATACTAGTGGCAAATAAATGTGAATGCCTGGCAGACAATTTTGAATGCTTTGTTCCAACCATATTTTGGAAATAGCATACATCTTAATGTGTGCTGAATAATTTCTCACTGTTGAAACATGGATTTTTTTATTATTGTTTTACATGTATTTCTGTAATTGGAAGTTTATTTACATTATTTTACTTGAAAAATGTTCTTAGAGCTATAAGTTTTAGACTGGTTCACTCAGTGTTATTGCTTTAAGAATGTGCAACAGAGATGCAATGGGATTTCTTCCATCACCAGATAAAATATTTCTGTACTCTTTCTGAGCACCATAGAAGGCTTAGGCTAGTATCAGTCAATCTGCCTTTTCCATAGACACATTTATCTAGTTTTAATCCCTCTTCCCAATTTTAACATCCCAAGTGAATCCAAAGGCTTCCAGCAGCTGTTGTTGTGTTGTCATAATTTGTTCTTCCAACTCAGAGTTCATGAGATTCCTTCTAGCTATGAGACCCATCCAGAAGATTGTGCCTTGTTATTCCTTTTTGAGCCAAAGTATCACCTTATTAAATACTACAGAAGAAGTGGAGAGTCATCTGTAACCCCTACAGAAGTGTTTGTCCTTGACTTAAATTACATTTAGGCTGAACTGTCAATAGTAAAACAACAATCAAAGTCAGCGTCCAGGTGAAAGAAAGGATGGGCCCGTTGTTGTAAAAACTGATTACTACATAAATAAGTAAAAGCATTATTGTATCAGAAAATTGAGCCCTGACCTTCAGTTACTTTCCAGCATATCAGAATGTGAAATAAACACTTCTTCAAATCAGGTTCCTGTGAAGAAGATAGCATACCAGTGCAAGACCAACTAGAGGCCTCAGGAAACTGGGCTCTTGTTATGGAATAACGGAGTTGAGTGAGAGATGGTGAGAAGAGAGAAGCACCTTTTGGAATACTTTTGCTCCAACAGATATGCCCATGAGAACTGGTCACTACCGTTGACGTTGGTCCTTATCTTTGAAAATACCCATTCTACTCAGTAAATGGTGAAACCAGTACAGGTAGCAAGTAAGTTAGGTCACAAAACTTCAAGGTACAGTTGTCTTTTACCACCTCATCCCATTCAGTTTTCTCTAATATTTGTAGCCCTTATAATGCTAAATATGTTTGAAACTGTAACAGTTTTCTTCACTTGTTTATAATACTCATTGTATTGAGAATGTAGTTACAGAGGATGATTGCTGTTTTTTACATACTTCAAGTATTAAAATCCAACAAGATACAGTTATGGAGAATAACTTTCCATATTTAAGTTATTTCCATAATGAAAAATTATTTTGCCAAAGCAGCTAATCACTCAGTGTAAGGACAAGCCATTTCCAGAGGAAGGCCAGAAAAACAATCCAAGGGATGGAACACCTCCCCTTTCACAACAGTGTGAGAGAACTGGGCTGTTCAGCCTGGGGAAGAAAAGGCTTTGGGGAGACCTAGTGGCAGCCTTAAGTATTGATAGGGGGGTTATAAGAAAGAAGGAGACAGACTCCAATCTATAAAGGGAAACAGCTTTTTAAAAATAGGGATGTCTTTTAATTGATTGCTTGTTTTCTACAGTTATTGATCACAGAGCTTCCTTTCCCATCCAAGTAGCTTAGTACCCAAGGAGTAGCTTGCTCAAGTTAACTGATGAATGTTAAGTTCCTTAAACTTGCCACGTTATACTCACATCAAAGTTTTATTGTTACATGGTCCCAGATAGCAGTCTCTGATCCCCTGCTCTTGTCAACCCATAGCTTTTTAATCACTTGGTGTATTTCAATGAAATTTCAAGGGGTAGAAATTTCAACTAATTCAATCCTAAAGGTGTTTTAAAATTGGCAGCTGGGTAGCAGGGACAACCCAGAATGATTGCCCCGCTCATACAGAATTCCGCTTTTATTCATTGTTCAAGGTAGCAGCTGGCAGGAAAAATAATCAGGCAGTTATTTTCTTTTGCCTGGTGAAAATAAAGAGTGGAGCTGGTGTACCAGGGTGAGGAGATACAGCAGGGAGTAGACAGAGTCTACGTAAATGTAGGCTTTTGTCTTGCTGTTCCCAGAAGAGCTTGTTTAATTAATGTTCCATGTTAGACAGAAAAAAGATGTTTCAATATTTTATCTATTTGGAAGTCTTCCCCTCCATTTTGATGAAATTAAACAACTTTAGAGCTTCATAAAATCCACTATAAAACTGCATATGCTAAGCTCTTAACTTCATTATTTAATAATGAGCTCCAGCTAAAGATCTGATCTTCATTTCCAGTTCTGCAAGATGTTTTAATAGTCTGCCATTAGCTACTGTAATCTGAGGCATAGATTTTATTGTATATTTTCTTAATTGAGCTGTTGCAGCAGAAGACCAAGTAAAGGTTTCTTAGAAGGCAGGCTTGTCAGCACACATTTAGAATAACCATATACCTGAGATTGTGCCATCTGTATATTTTTGCAGTGGGGAATACTACTAAAAATGTGACATCTACTCACAGATAAAAGGCTGTCAAGTTTTTCTCCTTAAGCAATCCATTTATGCAATGTAGTAGCTTAAGGAAATGCATTAACTGAACTCCAGTGTTTTATAACAGTATAGCTACAAAAGATTCAGATGCAGCACATGACATCTAGATGAGCTGCAGCTTCATCTTATTTTTCTCTTAGGTAAAGTCTTGAGAGCATCTCAATAGAAACCCTTTAGCAAATAAAACCCCCCTGTATCCTGGGGTGCATCAGGCCCAGCACTGCCAGCCAAGCAGAGGAAAGGGTTGTCTTGCTCTGTTCTGTGCTTTACTGCCTCACTTCCAGCACTGGGTGCATCTTTGGATGCCACAATGTGAGAAAGACATAAAACTTTGATAGAGAGTCCCAAGGAGGACTGTAAAAGTGGAGAAGGGTCTGGAGGGCAAGGAGTTTGAGGAAGGGCTGAGGTCCCTGGGTGTACTCAACTCAGAGCAGAGCAGCTGAGGGGCGCCCTAATGGCTGCTGCAGCTCCTCACAGGGAGCAGAGGGGCAGCGCTGAGCTCTGCATGGAACTGTGTCAGGGGAGGGGCAGCTGGGGGTTAGGGACAGGGTCTGCACCCAGCCCCAAGTGATGGAGTTCAAGGGATATTTGGACACTGCTCTGAGACATAGGGTTTGGATTTTGGGTAGTGCTGTGTGGAGCCAGGACTTGAACTGGGTAATCTTGGTGGGGCCCTTTCAGCTTGGGTGATTTTTACGATTCTGTGAGGACCAGGACCTTTCAATCCCGTGTGCCAGTGTTTCATAAGCTTCTCCTCTGGAATTCACACTGGATCTGTTTAGTTTGATGTGATATCTGTTGTAATGAATGTTTCCTGTGAAGTCATTCTACAAACTTCAGCCAATTTATATAAAATAGTGACCTGCTGGCATACCAGCCACGTGAGAGTAATTCATAGGGGATTTTTATGCTTTGCAATGAGCTTTCTCAGAAATGGTATCCTCATACTGATTTTGATCATTCTGACCATACTGACGCTTCTTTAACAGGAGCATGACTTACGTGCAATACAATCAAAATGTGTTTGTCTTCTGGATTCTGGTCTTAATGCAAAAATCCAGCTTAAGACTCCTTTCTATGCTGAGCCAAAGGATCTTATTACAAAATGACTCAGCTCTTTGCACATTAGGAGAACCAAGTCTCTCTGCTCTCCACTTCAGTGGAGAATCGGCGTACCTGATGTGGTCAGCAGAAATTACTTCTTAATAGAATAAAGAGGTACATATTATGTCAGTTTGTGAAAGAAATTTCATGTAAGTCAAGTTCTCATGTGTCATAGCATTTGGAAAGTTATTATTGTTCAGACAGTCTTGCTCACTTGCAATTATACTTCAAAGTTGCAAACTGCAGGAATGGTTTGTTTATTCTAAAATCTACATGTTATTTTTCTTCTGCTAGAGGACCAGATTTGTCTATTGCCATGATGGCAAAATCACTTGCCAGATCTTTGATATTACTTAATGCAGAAACAAATTTGGAAACTAATATCTTGCAGTATGTGTCTGACATTTAGGAACTGAGATGCCCAGCAAATAATGGACATCAGTGTATTGCAGACTTCTCTCTGAACCTGAAATTGCTGAAGGTAGTTTTAGCAACTTCCAGCTTCTATGAGACATGCTTTAAATACTCTAATTTATATCACTGCATTATCTGAGATTGTGTGATCAGAACATGAGTGTTAAATGGATTATGCAAATGAAGCAATATGATTACACTTCCATTATTTCTGCTCTTTCAGGATTATATATATGAGGACATATTCCTAGTTCTTCTTACCTTAAGATTACATGAAAAGTATTTAACTCATTCTTGGATTAGATAGGATCTAAGTCAAATTCAAAGCATGTACTTTAATTGGAGAGTCATGAAGAGTCTGCTTTCAATTAAAATGTTCCCCTCCTAAGTTTCACTAGCACTGATTTATGCACTTTCATTCTCATGTGTGAATTTCACCAGTTTTCTTATTTAAATAACCTGATGTCTCCTGTGAGGGATTTTCAGACCATTTGTTTCCAATGCCAGTGCTATCTTCCAGTATGTTCTGTATGGTCTTTCAGTTGGATGAACATGTTCTAGCATACACTAGAGTCCCAATATATATTATTAGTATTTTCCAGGATTTGTTTTTCTCCTTGTTTTCCAAAGGGCTGAAAGTAAAGCCATCCAAACAAACCGCACGTCAGCACCACTTTAGCTGCTTGTGAAGCATTCAAAGTCATCATAGCCAGAGCATTTTTAGTGCAAAGTATTGAAAGTTTTTCAAGAGTACCAAGGCTGGAAACCTGAAGCAGGCTTGTACACAACAACACAAGCAAAAATCTCATGTTCTGTCTGCAGGACAGCTCGGGCAGATGCATGTTGAGCCCTGGGAACTCACTGAGGTGTCAAGGTAGCTCTGGCCAGAGAGAAGTATATGCTTATTGACAAACCTGTCTGGCTCAGACGGATCACTGAGGATGATCCTATGGAGTTTCTATTTTTACCTAATCTAGATCTGCAGGGATCTCTGAGAGGTTTATGGTAGTTTTACAGCTCCTAGATTGTGGTTCAGTTCTAGCTGGCAGCAAGCCAGGGCACACAGAAGCACTGTGCAAATATTAACAGTGTGGTGTGGATGGAGAGGAAGAGTGGACAGTGTTTATAGATGTCAAAGAATCAGCTGATGATTTTGCAGTAACATAAAACAGTCTGTGGTTCAAGAGCTTTATGAACGATTGCCCTTCTGAATAGCTTACTCTCCATGAATTTAAGACAACGCATGCTTTCTGTGACACAAACCTTCAGACGAACAGATATCCTGATCAAGTGTTTCACATTTTTTACATGAGTCAGGTAAGAAACTTTCTTGGACTATTTTCATTATGAAATGTATATGTTAGCATGCACAGTAGAAGACTTTGGCTTAGTGATACCAAATAAGAAGAGATAGATAACCGGGATTCTTTTTCTCATTAATTTCCAGTAGCTCTGAAGTACTGCTTAAATTGAGAAAACTTGATTTGTTGGATTCTTCCTAATGTCACTGAGGTTGTTTAAGAGAAGAGCTCTTCAAAAATCTACCAAATAATGTTTGACTCCTTGCGTATAGGATTGGCCAAGAGTCCTGAAATCATCAAGTTCCTCCCTTTCACTGTTGGAATGTTGTGTGAATATTTCTGTTTTCATTCTTCTTTTAAAAAATTATTTTCCTCTCTCTTTCCAAAGTGAAATCTCTTCAGGTTTACTGAGCTGCATATTTGGATCGTTACAATGAATCTAATTTTTTTTTCTCTATCTTATTACTTATTATTATCTGTTTTTATTCTCATTTGGAAAGTTTGTGGAACAATAGTATAGCACATTTATTTCCTCGATCACCCCCTGGGGAAAACAAACAAAAAGAAACAGGAAGGAACATGCAAGTCTGAGCAAGGGAGGAAAATAAATTTGAGTAATTCCATAAATCAGAATTTCCAAGATGATGTTATTTCTTCTAGAAGAGACATTGAAAGAATCAAAATATGTGGTGAAATAAATTAGAATAAAAAACAGGATTAGACAGTAGATAAGTAGATACCAGTCGTACAGGAGGGGAAATAAGAAAACAGTTAAATATAAATGTATATTGAATATGAATATCAAAGGTACAAAAACAAGGCACACATTTAAAGAGAGAGAAATAACTGTTCAAAGAGTGGAAAGAATAAAAAATGTCTAATCTCTTCTTGGTATATTAATTCAAACCCTTGTGAAATAGAAATGCAGGTTGCAGAGAAGGCATGTTGGGGTGTCATGCTATAGAGCCCACTTTTTCCCCAGGCTGAGGAGAGCACTTGGACAGGAAGTGCTCATCACCAATTTGCAAGTGCTTTTTAGCAATCACAACAAACCATTGCATTGCTAACTCAAGCCACTAGGAGATGCAAGCTGTTCGGTGTCTGCTAGGCTTGGGTAAGGCTTAAGACACCAAGGAGAACATCTCCAATCAAAGCAACAGCACCTAATTAGAGAAGACGACTTCTCCTTTTAATTAAATGTTTACTGATGTCTCTCTCTATTGGCTATATTTTCCCTCTTCTAAAATGATTAACTCAGTGGATTTTTTTTGCTGGTGGGGGAAAAAAATTAAGGATGCTTTAATAGATGAAGTTCTTCCAAATAGCTATGCTGCGTAGGCAGATAAAAAGAAGCAGCAAGGATTTAGGGTTGTTTAAAGAGCTATATGTAGCATTATTAACCGGAAAAAATCAATTTGTCTAAGCCAAAATCCTTTATGAAAACAGCCTGTGGCATCAAAATATAATTGGGGTTGGAGTTAATTCAGAAATGTAACTCTTAATGCAAAGATTTTTGGAACTCTTGAAAGAAGAATTTATTCACTTAAATTGAAAATGATTTTTTTAATAAACTAATGGCAGGGCAATTGGAAATTGAATATTTATTTACTCATTCAAAATCAAGTGATCGGTTTTCCTCAGATTATCAGCATATGACTGCTGAGGGATCTGTGGGATTTTTTTGTTTCTTCCATTTGGAATCAGGCACTTCATTGACCTCTTGGATTTTCACTGGCTGAGAGGACTGTTTCCTTTCTTTCAGTTCCACGAAGATCACTTGAAAGTAATTATTTAACAGTCATGACACTGCTTTTCTGTCCGCAGTCAGAGATTGCCAGTCCTACTAGCAGTTCCCTGATGCCCTCGCAAGAAGGCACAGCCCAAGCTCTTGCCAGTTCAGGAAAATCAGTGAATATGCAGTACACTCGAAACTCTTCCTGAACCTGTATGCAGATCTGCCTTCGGAAGATACCTCTATATCCAACTAGAAACTTTGATGAAAATAAACAGCTTCATAAGAGGCCTTTTGTGTTAAGTCCAAATGGGAAGTCTACATAAAGTATCGGAGTAGCATCATGGAATATCCTGAGGTGGAAGGCGGACAGAAGAATAGTTGAGTCCAACTCCTGGCCCCACACAGGGCCACCAAAATCCTGTGTCCAAGTCACTGATGAAAACTTTAAACACAGCTGGCCTGAAAAATGAAGCCCTTGGGAACCCTGCTATTGACTGGCCACCAGCCCAATGTAACCTCTTATCTTTGAGATGAAAACAACTCCACTACAAACGGTTCTGCACTAAGTATAAGATGTTATATCATTATGCATGGTCTGCTGATTATTTATAGACCTTGGTGTGCTGTAGTGTGTAGCTAACCAGATCAGCAGAACTGTATCTCTAAGTGCTTAATTTAATGACTAAAAAAGCCTAGACTACACACAAAGTAAGCACAATTGCTTATCTCATCAGCAGCACATGTATCATTGTGCTATTCTTATAATTTCCATGTCAGGAATAACAGTAGTCATTGTAATAGCAGTACACAAAGGAATCAAACATAAAAGGCTTCTGTAGATGTATTTTTAAATGGTCACTGCATTCTGTTTCTGTTTTAAATTTACAGACAATCCCAAGGAATTCATTGCAGGTAGATATATAACAGAAGGCATAGAATGAACTTTGTTAACTGACAAAGTTGTACCACTGCTTGATCGGTGTTTTCAATGAAAGAATAATCAAGAGACTATGCTTTGATGCATATACCATGGTTTGAAGCCATAGGAAACAGTGGACAGTCTTTTCCTGCTCCTGATGCCAGAGTTAGCAGGAATTCAGTGGATCCTCTCCCCCCTAGAAGAGAGGTTGGAGGTCATTTCCTGCTAGAAACTTAAACTTGCTTCACCAGCAGAAAAGCTTTCTTGTTTACAAAGGAGGTGAGCAAGAGATGAGGAGTACATATATGCATGTGCAGAGCTAGCACCGATGGAGGAAGGTGACAAGATGGAGAAAGGGGAATGTGTCCTAACTCAGATGGCTGGACTGGGATATAAGAATTTTTGCAATGTGGCTTTCTATGGTGCTTTGTAGGTAGTGTCCCTCTGCAACTGAAACAGGCAGTGACAGATGCCTTGTGATGGTAAACAGCAGCTGCAGGTGTCCATAGACACTCAGCAACAGTACAACATCATCTGATATAACCAAAGCACAAGAAGAAAAAGGAATGCAAGAAGAAAAGGGGCAAAGTCCAGCAGCAAAGCCAAATCATACAGGAGAGAGAAATGGCACTTTTCAGAACAAATGGCAGGTAGGAATTGATGAGGAAGAAAAAGCATTGGGGTTGGTCAGAGCCTGAATGGTTTCAAAAATCATGAAGAAAAGACAAATAGTGAATGGGAAAAGGTGACACAACTTTTAGTTGGCAACCTGATTTTTATTCAAGTGCATTTAATGCTTGACATTTGCTACTTCAAGCGCTAGCAGCTGTCATTTTTTGTCTTACACTTCATATAGGTAGTATTCAGTTGAATATATCAGTCTAAATATGTGTGACCTTGTTTCACAACACAGGGATTTAGTATCTGCTCCTTACAATTGAGTCGCCACCACTTTCATAGTACCCAAGTGAAAAAGAATGTCTTCTTTATTATTTTTCTGCCATTTTTCTTACCAAGGTTGTTTCTGATCACGCTGTTGTGAAGAGAAAAAGAAAAAACAGAAGCAATCACAATTTTTAACCTACATCAAAGGAACTACTTTTAGTAGTAGTAGTAAAGAAATTGAAATAGCATCATCCCTTCCAAAACTGATGAGGTTTAATACTATTTTCAGAGCAGGATTCATGAATCTATCTTTGTTTTGTTCTATTGTGTTTGCTTACAGAGACAATTTTGCTTTACCTACAGAGTGCATTTTCTGTGTGCCTCGTGTTCTTTCAGTTTTGCAGCAGTCTGTTCTGGAACCAGTGATCTTTATTATAGGACTGTCATTTTCAGTGCAAATACATGGTCTCCTTGTTACTGGTATGTACTTCTTTCTTAATTCCCAAAACATTGTACAAGATCCAGAAAGCTTCTTGCCATCTCCAGTGTAGAATTTAGTAGATATTGTAATTTTATTTTTGTTATTTAGCATCAGCTCATGTGGACCCAGATTGCTTATTTGAAATTGCTTTGCTGGGCTCCATAAATATATATATATACATGGTGGTCTCTATACCCATTGTTTCAATGCTTTTGAGATGGCTTTGCTATATTAGTTTCTTCAGTTCAATTCCACATTGTTATGACATTTTTCTTTTTTTGTTTATAAAAGTAGAAATGTTCCATTGCCATTGGCTTCAGGAATAGGCAATTTCCATAGAATTTCTACTATCTCAGCACACATTTTGTGAGTTTATTAAGTGCTGTCAAACTATGCAGCAGGCTATAAATTTTAGCCTTCTTGTGCTCCATAAAACTCACTTCCTTTTTTTTTTTTTTTTTTTGTCAGGTGTAATATTAGCTATTATATACTGCTCCAGTCTCTCACTAGGGGTGAAGGATGCTGCGAGAGTGTACTATAAATTAGATCTCTGTTTCTTCAGGCATTTTTGCTGTCTTCTCCTAATATTTTAGTTACTGTTATTAAATGAAAACAGGTAATCCTGAAAACAAGTATTAAAGTAAACTTAGAATGATTTTAAAGTAACATTTCCTTTCACGCCTTTTATGAGTAAGTGCAAAATGTGACACAAATCTGACTTCTAAGGCCCCATCTTTAAGTCACTGCTGAAGTCCTTCTCATGTGCCTCAGACACCATGGATATGCTTTCCTTAGGCTTGCTATTTGAAATAAAGTAGGTGAGGAAGAGTTTGGGTTTTGGTGCGAAAGTGTGAGAAATATGGGAGTGAGAGGGATCAACTGATGTGGGTGGCTCCCAAGTTCTGTTTGCCTAAGGTGGGATCCAGGTTTTGCAGGAGGTGATGTGAAGAAATGCAAGAAAGCTGCCACTGGATGAGAGAAGAGATGTAAGGGGAAGGACAATCCTTAACTAATCTCACCTTGTGATGTTAGCAGCCTAAATCAGATCCCTGGTGCTCTGTCTTTCTCTGGTCTTTGACACAGTGCTTGTCCATTGCTTTAATTGCAGGTTATGATGACCAAGGAAGAAAAAATGAGATTTTTGTCACTGTGAATAACCAAAACGTTTGCCTGCTTATTTCCCTTCTCCTCTGTTGTCCTTGCTTCCTTCATCTTCCCCGCCACTGCCCCCAGCTTACACTCAGCTGCAGACAGGTAATGGATATAAACTATGATGTAAGCTAGGATGCTCTTCCTTCTGCAGAGAATAGCTTTTTTGTAGCATGGATGGGATGGTATTATGTCCCCCTCCTTTTCTCCCTCAGCTGAGAGACTCCCTCAGCTCCAATCAATGGTCTAAGGCCTGTATGGGCTCTCCTGCTCTCCCTCAGAACTGTTCATTCAGCCTGGGGGCCTTCTCTGTACCCACTAGCCCCACAGACTGAGCAGACCCAGGACATGCATCCCTGGATGTGTCCCCATGTTCCCTCTGTCATTGGCATCATGAAGAAGCTCTAGGCATCAGAGATGGTCTCTGGTGAAAGGACCGCGCTACCACCACTGGGTTTGGTGTATATGCTCTGCCTACTGAACCAACTTTGGCTGAAGTCATGACAGTGTTTGTTTTCCTGCGCAATCTTCATAAGTTCATGGGTAATTTTGAGGAGTGTGTAGCTTTCTTGCCGATATACCTCACTATATAGTATTTGATATTGAACTTCACACTGTTCCTGTGGAGAGGGCGCTAGCAAAACCCACTGAGATCATATGGAGCCTCTTTAAAAATAGGCCCAGTCCCATGAAATATTGATTGCTCTCTGGCCTCTGTCAGTTGGAAGGGTGTTGCTGTTTTTCATGAGGCACTCAACACCTCACAGGACTGTGCTCTTTAACTTCACCATGTGATTGCCAATGAAAAGGATGAGTGGGAGTGCCTTGTTCCTACGTCTCTAACATCCTATAGTGTTACGCTAGTATTTATAGCTCTAGTAATGCCCCTGAGCTGCTCATCTCCCTGTATAGAAGCTAATCAGTAGAGAAGTATTATTGATACCCAGCCCCTTCCCTGATCTTACAGAGGAAGAAGTAATTCAGTTCCTGAAAGCTGTAAAACAAAAAGCAGGACTACAGCATGGACCTACAAGAGGCCTTTTATTTAATCAACAGATAGAGCTGATCCTTGTTGAAGAAATTCATGTCAAATGTTCCTCTTTTGCTCAAGATCTGTCACTATGCTGATGATCAGAAAGTTGTATTTTACGTGAGGATCATGCTTTGATGGAGCAAATATGGTGCAATTGCACACAGGTGCAAGAGATCACTAGCATATCCATGATAAGAAGTGCTTCAAGGAGGAGTCCAATAGGCTGTGTTTAGAAAAGCTTAATCCTCCTAGAGTGAAGATGTAACAGTGAGCTGTCTGCTTGCAGTCTCAACATCCTTATTTATGGTATAAAGTATAACTATTTCTTACAGCCAGTCCAGGATTAGACTTCTATGTGTTGCTAATTTGAGAATCTCCCAATTTTTTCTAATATGTATGTTTGTAGTTAGTGGGAGTGCAGTTAGTTTGGATTTTCACAAACCATTATTTGAGTCTGGGCCTCTAAACTTCTACTTGAACCACATTATGAAATCCCATCTTGTTTAGGACCAGGCATTAAAGGTAATCTCACATGGGTTCAAAGAGTCACTAAATAAAAAGAGAAGCTTAACCATAAGAGGTTTACTGTGGCCCTTTAAATGCAGCTCTTGCCTGAGTTCTGATCATGTGCAAGACTCTGAATCTGGGAGACATAATTGTGAATAGAATAAAAGAGACATCTGCATAATAATATGGGTGCCAACGAATCTTTACCAGGTGATGGCCCTGTCCCAGAGATGCACCATTATTACAGCAAATTTATGAGAGAGTGCCCATCTGGGCAACTTAGCCTGCATGAATTCAAGAAACTCCTTGGTCTGCAAGGGCTGGATCCACAGGGAGATCTATACATTAAACGAGTGTTTGATATCTTTGATCTGAACCAGGTAAAACTTCTTTTCTTCTTCAGTCGTACACTATTGCTTGTGAGTTGTAGCCTTCAGGCGTTTCTTTGTGCTCTGTTCAAAAAACTGCTGTTGTGGACAGGGTTGCTGCTGTGGTGCACCAGAGGCCAAGAGGTGGGACTGTCCTTTGAGGGCTTTGAGTAGAACTCTTGCTAGTACTTTTCCAGGGACGCTTTAAAAATGTCAAGAAGCAATTCGAAAAATGAGATGTAATTTGCAGTTCACTGGTTATTCTTCTATCCTCTGCTTATCCAATGCTTGTATGTGAGTATATAAAAATATTCAAACGATCAAATACAAAGTTAATGAAGTCCTTTTTCACAACAATGTTAGACAAAGGGGAAAATGTGATCTCCACTTAACCAGTGAAGCGCATCACAGAAAAACAGATTTGCCCAAAGTACTGTATTGAGTGTATGGCAGAGAGGAAAATGTAATTAAGATAAGGAGATAACACGCAGCACACAAATTACAAGACTAGATAGACTGAATGAAGAGGTAAAGCAAATTCTCTTGGCTATAATTCCAGTTTACCCTCCCAGCTACTGCAATAAGTGCTTGTGATTGTAGTTTGCTCTCCCTAATGTAGCTGCCTGTTTGGGAACAGGCAATGTCAAAATTCTGTCCATCTCGTATTTGTATGTAGCACCTTTCATTAGGCGTAGGTGACCTTAGACTATGTGGTTGTGAAGGAAGAAGGTAAAAGACATCTTACAACTGCCAGACTGGCAGACAAGAGTGGGGTATTTTCTAGATCTGTCTTGAGGACTGCCTTATGCTGGTAGGTCATCGCTGCAGTGTATCTACCAGCACATGCTCTGAAGATTTTTGAGACCTTAAGATTCTGGATTGATGTAGAAGTGTGGAGAGTGAAATAAATGTGGGTTTCGGAGAGAGAATTTGCTCACATTTAGTTACCAGGGCAATGGCCAGATACAAACAAAATGGCGACTATGAAGAAGCAACAAAATGACCCAGCTAATGGTCACTACTCTGTATGGTGTTTCAGAGTTTTGTCACCCTGCAATGCAGACACTCATCACTCACACATGAAGCAGTAAGGCTGCCAGACAATGAAGTAAATTTTCCCATAAGAATTAGTGAGCAGATGCAAACAGGCACGAAATAAATATGTTTTAAACGTAACGGGACAGTACATATCACATGGCAGAAGGAGATATGAGGAGCCATGCTGGGACCTGTTAGCTGCAGGACATGCTGTCCTTTTAACATAGCTTTCTGGATCTCTGAATTGCTTTGCTACCCATCGTATTGCTAACCTTTGCACTTTTCAGGAATATGTCCTTGTGAGACAGCAGAGTATGGCTGAATAGCCAATACAAGAGAGTGTTTTCTGCTACTTTTTTTTCCCTGTGTCTCTGTTCTGTAATGCTAAGAGTCAGAGATGTAAGAATTATAACCTGAGCCCATGCCAACAGATTTGTTGTATTTTTATTTCTATGCAGCATAACGATTGCCTTTCTGTTATGGCCTGATTATTTTTTTTCCCCTAATACTGTTAACAGTACTCTGTTTTTTCAAGACTGATAAGCACTATTTTTAAGACATAGTTTTAGACATAACAAATATCAATCGAATACTTTTCAAGTATGTGTCTATGATGCTTTTTATGTGGTGAAGCTGGAAATAAAGCAGCCTCTCAGAGCAGGAGAAAGGAATGCCGTTATTGGTGAAGTAAAATAAGAGGATCTCCTTGTTCCACATACTCACTTTTTGTCCTTTAACTTTTATACAGCTTTTTTCCTCCACAGGGGATTCTGGTGGAAAAATAAGCTTTCATCCTGAAAAGTGCTTTTAGTTAAGTACAGATATGTGAAGAGTGAGTGATCAATGGAAAGCTTACTGGGAGTATCACCCTGGGGTCTCTTGAATAGCAACTACAATTCTGCAAATAAGGGATCATTATCTTTCTACAGCATTATGTAGAACACTTAGACACTGCACAATATTAAACAGATGATAATTTTTCATCTGCAAACCATCGAAGTTAATGCATGTGAGTGGTTGCATGTACAATACACATGGATTCAGAAATAATTTGGTCATTTGGGCTTTTGCCCACATTCAGTTTTTCTCAGAACTACAGAAATTTCTTGAGTTTGTAGGTCAAAATTTGATTTCCTGTGCTTTTCACTCTTGTCTGGTTGTTACTTTATAATAAAGGGGTTGTTACCACACTGAGCACTGGAGTATATAAAATTTCTTGATATAAATGTTTTCCTTTTTCTTTTCTTTTATATAGCAGAGCTGTTTAGCTAGACAGCTAGCAAACTTGAACTTTCTCTCTTATTTCTCCTAGCTGACGTTTATAGATACACGACCTGTTCTTTTCCGTTGTCTAACTTCTTGTGGCCAGACATGGTTAGCAAGTGGAGTTTTTATGATTTAAAACAGTCATGACTTCTATTGCTGAAGCTATTATATAAAAACATATAATCTGTGGACTGCTTAAAAGAAACCCATTTGGGAAGACTTAAGTCATTTAATCAAGTCTTACGTTGTCAGAATAAAATATTTCTTTCTTACATAGTATTCTATTTTCTTACAAATAGGAATCTCCTCATAAAGCTGTGTTAAAGTGTTAGGCCTGAGGTTAATCTACAATTCCAATTATAGTAGCCTAATGCTTCTTGAGATAGGTTGGGGTCATCCATGCTTAGGGGTATTCCATTGTGAACATGACGGTCAAACGCTCTTAAAAAGTCCATAGGCTTTCTCATCTGTTTCCTGTATGCCCAGTTTAAAACTTGTAGCAAGCAAAGTGTGAATTAGTCTCATAGGAAGCCAGTGAGATTTGTGTGGAAAAAAATAGTTTGCATTTTTGCATTGCATTTCACCTCCTTGCTAGCCTTGGTCCTTCTACTTTTGGTTTGTTACAGACATCTTTCTCCTTATTAAGATTTTCATTGAAACAAAAAGTTGCCAGAAAACAAGAAAAAAAACATTGTGGTAGCACAGTAGTTGTTTTTTTCATGATTCATATGTTAATACTTATAAGCATTATTTCTATCATGGCATTGGCAGTATAATAAATAGTGAGTTTATCTTTTGTCACAGCTTACCAATGGAAGTCTTCAAAACTAATGTTTTCTTTAAAATGCAAGTGCAAAAAAAATTCATTTTTAAATGACATATTTAACTATGCCACTTCAGGGAAAAAATGATCACAGTCTTCATTCTTAAGCTATTTGTAATAAAAAATTGAAAAATCTCTAACCAAAAACAAATAGCAAATGAAAGTAAGCTAAAATGCTTATTTTATTCTCTCTGCATTTCAGTACAGGCATAACTGTCATGCAGCCCTGGTTTATGTAGCCTAGTGATGAATTTTAGAGAGGAAACAGGCTTATTTAAAGTGCTTAAGTAGTTGCCAAATATGTTGATGTATATTTGGTTTTCTGTGAGAATATATAACAGATTTCAGAGATTTTCATATAATTCAAAATGATGTTACACCAGTATTAGAGAAGAAAATATGCCTAGAAAAGAATTGTCTGCTATATTGATATTTCAGTGGAAGTGTTATTTTCTCTTAAACAGAATTATGGAGTAAGATCTGTAGTCATCACTGGTACTACTTAACACTTATTCTGAAAAGCCTTCTCATTTCAAATAAAAAACGCAGAGCACTGTCATCCTCTTCTAATAACTTGAAGAAAGGTTTTCAACTACTAAATTTAATGATCAAATATTGCAAGAATTGATTGATCAGGTTCTTGTGACTTGTGAAGGACAACATTTTTATAGCCGTTTATTATGTGAAACAATATACAGAAAATGGGATGCTGCTGTGTTAGCTCCCTTACTGCTTATTTTGGCATAAATTGTCTTGTTGTTTTGAAAAAAAAAAAAAAAAAAAAAAAA
>PPHD01008110.1:0-22148 GCA_002909625.1 Bambusicola thoracicus | reverse complement strand
CATTGTGTGTCCAGCATCACTTAGTGACATCTTTTCAGTGGGTAAATAGCGAAACATGATGTGGCTGAGAAAGCTACTTGCCCCATGGTTCCTTGCTGTGGTTCTGGAAGGCAGCATGGCTCTTGTACTCAGAGCATCTTGGAAGGTGAAGGACTGCAGGTTAGCTGGAAACCTCTATGAATTTTTTTAGAGAAATTTTAGTAATTACGGTATGGAAAGAAAAAATGCAGTATGGAAACTATTCTTGCTTCATTGATGCTGTTGTACTATGAAGAATCAGCAGTTACCAAAGATCCTATATTGGTCACAGGCTATTTGACATTTCAGCTTGACAGCTATACATAGCTCTTGAACAGCAGTGAGAAAGGGCTTGTGATGGACAGTGAGAGCTCCATGTCCAGGAGGGAGTGACAGACTGGTTGCTCTATATGCTCCGCTCTGTCCTGTCTCTGGGCTGTGGTCTCTTCAAGATTGCTGTGCCTGAGATGACTGCTACATCTCACTTTTAGCTTTTAAGGTTTCTTTTTATCAGCTTCCCCAGACGTTTTGTTGCATACCTCTGCGTAAGCATTCTAAGATATTATGCCCTAAGGAAGTTATTAATGCAATAAAACTTTGGAAAGCTTTTCTACATACAAATAGTGCAATTAAGAGGGTAATTACTGTTGTTACAAATTTTCCCTATATTTCATTGGACTGTGATTTATTTAGCCTGCATGCTCTTGCAGGCAGGCTCTGTGTCAGGTTTTATGTACTGCACAAGCAGCTGTACTGTTCTTACTCCCAAAATGGAAGGAAACTCCAGAATTTTCTCTTGTGTTTTTCTAGAATTCCTTCAGTTTTTGGATCACTCTTCACGTTTCAAGTCTCTGATGTCAGGATTTCCTTTTGGTAGAATTTCATTATAGTAATGTTGGTGTTGCATATTTTTATAAATGTAATTATCTTTTTAATAGTACATTTCATCAGTTGGCTGCAGAGCTTTCACAAGAGAAATGAGTTGTTAATTCCTCTGTACACACATAGGGGAGCTGAGGATGGATTTGTGACTTGTTTGGTAGGACTGGTCAAGAGGAAAAGCATTAGGAATAGCAAAGTCTGACATCCATTGAGTCACTGTCTTTCTGTGTATAAGCTCAGTATGTTTTAGGCTTATTTTTGGCATTGACATAAGTGACTGACGTTTCTCTTCAGAAGTAAGAAAGAAAAATTAACTCTTGTTTGTTGCTTTCCACCAAGCTTGGAAAACAGAATCTAGTCCCTAGGTTTACCAGTGGCTTAAGGAAGGACAAAAAAAAGGAAAGAATTGGAGTTGAGTATAACTGACTGCAGTAAGGCCAACTTCCTGCTGTTAATGCCATGCCCTAGGCAGCCTCGATATTCCCCTTAAGTTTTGTTTCTATCCGGATTGTATACATGAGACTTCATTCCTAAAAGAAATCGGGATTACAATTAATGTTGGTTGTCAAATAAGACTATGCACATAAATACTTAAAAACAAAAAGTTCCACAGAAAATTCCAACCCTGGAAAACGTGAGTTTGGTTTTTGTTTTATTCTACATGCAAGAGCTGCCTGCTCTGGCACCAGGGCTGCAGCTGTGCAGCCCCACCAAGGAATCTGCAGCTCACAGCACGCATTTCCCAGCAGAGCCCTGCCAGCAGCTGCCACTGTCACTTGCCTGTTGTTTCGAGCTGTTTAGAGGTGACATATAACATCACGGAGATAACATGCAGCTCTTTGCTCTAGGGGCAGGGTTAAGCTAATATTTTCCTCACACCAAAGGCCAGTGCCTTTGCAGAAAAAGGGCAAAGCCCCTGATGTGCTTACCCATTGCCATTTCCCAGCCGGTAAGCTGGTGTGTGCAGCAATGGGAACAGGATGCGAATGCTAGGCCGGGTCAGCAATTGGAACGAAATGAAGCCAGAGTTTTGCTGAAGAAAGGGTGTCAGGTGGGTGAAGATCTTCATAGTGAAACTGAAATAAGACAAAGAGCTAATTTCTTCCACTTTCATCGGTCATGCTCACGTTAATTCAATAGGTAACTTGGAAAATATTTTTGATTCAGACTGATAATACCTCTAAGCTTTTGACCTCCCCAGTGAGCTGAGAGCTTAGTTACTGGGGTGGGGATTGTTTCAGTCCTGAGGGCTTGTGCTGAGTCAAACTTGTTTACTGGGAAAATCTGTCTACATAAGGTGGACCTGCTCCAAGCCACACAATATTTCTGTTAGAAATGAGTTGAAACAACCACAGGGTTTCAAGGAAACCCTGACCCAGGTGCATCACATTGACTGTCCCCTCATGTTTCCTATATAAGTGTGGCAACATCAAGTTCCTGTATGCACGTTTGTCATCAGATTGTGATCACTTCATGGTTCCAGAAGAATGAAACCACTCATACCAAACATATGTAAAGAAAAGCACATCTTCTGAATAAGGAGAACTGTCCAAGCGAGGTGTGGAGTGAACAAGGCACACCAAATGGTATCTCCAGGGGATAGGAATATCTTGGGTTGGAAGGGATTTTTAAGTCCACCCAGTTACACTCCTCCGCTGTGGGCTGGTTGCCCCCCAGGGCTCGGGGGGGCTCAGGGCCCATCCAATCTGGTGCTGAGCACCTCCAGGGATGGGGGTACCCACAGTTTCTCTGGGCAGCAGTGCCAGGGTTTCACCACTCTCTGAGTAAAGAATTTCTGCCTAACATCTAACCTAGGTTTCCCTTCCTCTTAGCTGTTTCCCCTTTTCCTATCTCTATCACACTGTGTAAAAAGTTGATCTCCCTTGTGTGTATAAGCTCCCTTCAAGTACTGGGTGGCAGCAGTGAGGTCTTCCCAGGTTGGATGGGGCCCTGAGCAGCCTGACCTAGTAGGTGGTGACACTGTTGAACACAAGGGAGCTAGAGCTAGATGATCTTTAGGGTCCCTTCTGATTTAAGCCGTTCTTCACAGGGCATCCTCAGCATCACACGCATAGTAGGCTTTAAGTGGGCACAAAACTACAGAAGTATATTGAACAGTGAACTCCAAATTTTGTAGGATTTGTAGTTTGTTTTAAGAAATTACTTGGAGCTTATCTTCAGAGCTGTTCTCATGAAGCCGCAGACGAAACAAGAAGTAGCCTTGAAGCTTACAGCCCCCATAGGGAATGGCTGTCAAAATATGCTGTGGGAGAACATTGGAATGAGGAGATGGCAGGTTAAATTTATCTTATGCATGTCCAGAGAGTCTCAAGAAAGCAAATGTTCTAATGCTAGGGATGCTGACTTATCAAAGAAGTGCAGCTTTATGGAAGAGGATTAATTTTACTAATACATGCTTCAAGCTAATAGGGCTTCAGAATCTCTGCCAATCCACAAATGAGTTAAATTTAGTTGGCATTTTCTTGTGTCTTTGTTTTGAAATGTGCATTATTCTTGTTTACTGCTTGACCAAATTCCTCCTTTTTAGCGCTCATTGTGATGTGTTAAAAGTTACCTCAAAAATATTTGAGGAATTAATTTTAGAATAAGTTTCAAATTCAAGGCTAGATGTGTTCTTTTTTTGCTTATTGTCCTAATGAAGTATAAGAAACTGAGACTATAAAAAGATAATTCTGTATTACAAAGTGCTGTATTTATTGAAAACTGTTCCATGTGTTAGACTTTAAAATTTGAAGAAACTTTTTTCAACTCAAGTATTTTAGATGTAGGAGACTTCAGTGTTACTAACAGACCATTCATGTACTGCTTTAAGTTCCTTCTGCAGTTGTAGATACCAAAATGTTGTCCTTTACAGCTAAACCCCCTTGCTCCTTTTTCTATGAAGTACTCTGTTACAAATAATTAACTAAATAACCTGTTCTGGAAGTATGCAGCTGTTTATGTCATTTAATGCAAACAAATAGTAGATAAAATATGCTAGGACATTAAATATTTAAACATCATTTTCAGATAATGGTTTTGTTTATTCATCTTGCGGAAACTACAGGGGATGTTAGAAGCACATCTAAAAACTACACCTATGAAGCAAGAACAAGGTTTGATTATTATTCGGAACAAAATTAATAAGCAAATAGATCTAGAATAAAATATGTCACTACAGTGGTATTTTAACATAGTAAACTATTTGGAGTGTGACACATTTTCCAGATCAGAATTAAACAAATAGCCTAATGCATTAAGTCACTTCAGTAACATCTGTTCTGTCTGTTGCCTATGGGCTGGAAAATTAAGTATTGTGGCCAAAGCTATGCAGGCAGACTCAGCAGCTCAGGATTTAATGCTTCAAGTAGATGGCGTCAGTTTGGGGTCCTTCTGTAGCTGTCATACTGGTGAGATGCTTCTGGCCACTTGATCACACCTGGGTTTGCAGATGTTGAGTGCTGGGTATGTCACTGGCTGCCCTATTTCTCTTTTTGCTTGTAACACTAAAGTTGGTAAGTGGCGTGAAGGGGATTTTGCTGGTGTTTCTGGTGTGTGCAGTTCTAAGTCACTAGTAACCAGCAATAGGAATATGGTGAGCTGTAAGACTTCTTTCCTTCTTATATTTTCTTCCCTTAATACCCTGGAAAAGTGGCTGCACAACAACATTAATGTGTTATTCTTCCTCCGAACAAGGTGTTTTAGTGTATCACTGGAATTTTAAATGGTTTTCTATTTTACTTTATACTTACCCCTGAGACGGAGCTATCAAGCAGGGTATGTGTGCATGCAGAAAAATTGAAGGAGAACTTGCTAATGACGTTATTTATGTTTGAAAAGTAAAATACAAGGTGGAGCCTCTTTTTCTTTTCTTTTTTTTTTTTTTTTTTTTGCTCTTAGGATTTTGTGTTGTTCATACAGGAATGAGATGAGGAGATCTAAAACTAGCGAAATCTTCTAACCTTTTTCTGCAATCAAAACATCTACAACTAGATTTAAAAAAGAAAAAAAAAGATTTATGCATAATCATATGTCTCCCATTGATGGTACTTAAATCTAAAACCTCAAGTGTTTCAAAGCTGTTTCAAACTCCCACAGCTCCTATGTGGAAGAGTCAGCCAAATTTCAACACACAGTTAGGAGTGGAGTACTCCAAGCATTTGAGTTGAAGGAGAACCACTGTACTACGTGGATAGTAAAGTTTGTACCTAAGATTATGCCCCGTATGATGCGTGGTTTAGTGGGGTCTGTAGTTACTGTCACAACAAAATTAACACTTTCCTAAGTTCTGGCCCCAGAAAGTGCAATGTCAAGTGTGTGACCTTTAAGCCAGATTAGTTTCTTCATATGTTTGGCATATGCATAAACTTCAAATGATGGCATTTCTCCTCTACTTCATTATGACATCGATATTTCTGTGATATAAGAAAGTTATTTTGACTTTTGCATAAGAAAAAAATAAATTTATCCATCTATATGGGTGCACTCAAAGTTAGATTCCGCTCCATTAGAATCTGGTGGTTTAAGACTACAAGTTCAGATCAGAAATGTTGACTTTCCCCTGCCCTGGACATCCCAAGTACATTATGGCAGGTCCAGAGAAAAATTTTTTTCTTCATTACTTGTGTTGTGTAGTACAATGTTATGGTGGAAGACGGCGTTGTAAAAAGTTAGATGAGCAAAGATGCTGCCAAACACCTTTAGCTTGGAGCACTGAATGCCAGGCTGCTTTTCTGTAGATGGTAAATATGAATTTGGGAGCCTGATTGTAATCTCCCCGCTGTAAAGTGTCCTCATGCACTTGTGGGAGTGTTCATGTTAGTAGTTTCAGACAGAAGATTTATTTGGGGGGATGTTGAAGCACTGCCTTCCACTCCTTCCTGCTGTTCTGGAGGTAAGATGGAGGCAGCCTTTTCCCATGACAGAAGAGCAAGAGTCAATGTGACAAGTTTGCAGCATTGGTAGTTCAGTCTGACATAAGAGGGGGGGAAGGAACCCCAGCAGTAAAGCACCAGAGCAGGCTGTCCTGGGAAGTGGTGGCCTTCTGTCCTTCCGCCAGGTCGGAACTAAGGAACCTGATCTAGGGGAATCTGCGGAAGGGGAGGTTGGGCACAATGACATCCAGAGGTGTCTCCCAGCCTACGTGGTTCTGTGGGTCTAAATATAGTCCCTGTGAGTGCTAAATTTGATTTTGGCATGATTAAATTTTTATTTAAAACTGGAGCAGAAGTGCAAGGCAACGCTTCTGAAATTCTGTTGCAGCACTTCCAAAAAACTGTGGACAGGCTTTCAGTGGAAATAATTCTTCTGTAGCATAATGATATCTCAGCTGAGAGTTAACGTGGCTGCCTTAAAACCTTAGCTGTGTCTCAGGATGTGTGTGTCCATGCTCTCTAAGGGGTCACGCTTAATTCTGCAAGTCATAAACTGAACAGCTGAAAGGATTCAAGAATCGTATTTCCTATCCTGCAACACATAATTAAAAGACGTAATCTTACAAAGTTGACTTGAGGAAAAAAGTCAATACATTTCCAATGTTCTGTAGATTTTTCTGCAAAATAGAGTACCCAGCTTTTAAATTTTAATTTAATATGCTATTACTACAACTAGGCTAACTTTAAGATCGTGTATTGATTTCAAGTTGGATCTCGAGACCGTTATTTTCCTGTGGAATGAATGTAAAACATAACAGTGAATTCCTAGATCTCTATCTAAGAGAGGTAGATTCTCATTAACATAAAACCATCTGTAAAATGATTGTAAAAGATTATAGAAAAGATTAGACCAAATTCAGTTTTTAAAATATCAGAATTTATTTCATTAAATTTTCTAATTATGTTCATACTTCATCATACAACTAATAACTGGATTTAATACATGGCTGAGTTTAGGATTAGCATATAGTCATATTAAAGTCTTTGAGTGGACCTGAGTGTATTTGAAAGGGTTTGGATGAGTTTTAAGTAAAATAAATCTTGCTGTGCAGGTAAAAGAATGCATTTTAACGTGGTAGTTATAATGCTAGCTTTGTACATTTTACTGCTTTAAAAGAGAACATACAATGTGAATGAAAAAATTAATCTAAGTCAATTCCAGCTTGGTTAAAATTAGTTTATTTTCAATGTCTTGCTAGTTTCTGGTAATTATTAGTAGATCAAATACAGAAATGTCAAATGCATGGCAATGCCATTTTGTTGGAGAATCCTTGGGGGACTGTTGTCATTCTGCTGTAATGAAGGGCAGATTGGCTGCTTGTCTGGAGAACGAAGAAATGATTCTGAGCAACTCTCCTTTACACTTTGCTAAGTGGAACTCGGAACCAGGGTTGGCCCAATCAATTGGTATAACTGTTGATTACATTTATATAGGTATAATCATGCTAGAATTGTTTGCATGTCTTGGGTTCTGAATTTGACCTGCAGTTGTGAAATGGGAGCTTAAAATATTCTGAAGCAGGACAGAAAATTCTACTGAATAGAGGTGCAGGAATTAGACTACTATCTCTTGAACACCATACTGAATTTCACTGTACTACTACAGTTATTAATCATATTAACATACTTATAGAAAACCTCCAAGACACCACCTTTACGAAGGAACATCTTAGCAAAAAATCTTGGATTTTTAAAGTAGTAGCTATTAATCATAGAACACGGCATTACTCTTTGGGGTTTTTTGTTTGTTTCTTTGTTTGTTTTCAAATGGTTAACCAGCATTTAGGCACTTTTTATTCTTTTGGTTAGGAAGAATAATGGTTGCAGGTATTCCTTCTGAAATACTATTTTCTTAAGAAATAAACACGAAGAAAAAACATTTTTTGTTGTGAATAGCAGGCCCAGAGGAGAAGATCGTCTGAGTCACTGCTTTCAGCTATTTCTCCACAGCAGGGAACCTGTAACTCTTCTTTTCTCATGGAGATTAGACATCGGTGTGTTTTCCTTTCCCCTAGTTCTTCCTCTCTGTCTTCTGGGTGATGCCTGTATTTGGTAGCATCTCTCTCTCTCTTTTTTTTTTTTTTTTTTTCCCAATTAATCTATAAAGATTTCATAATAATCTACATTAAAGACATGATTTACACATGCATTTAATATTTATATCTTGAATTTTCAGAATCTGGAAATAAGAGTTTGTAACATTGTGGGAATGTTTATTCAGAGAGAGAGTTCCTTTTTCTATCACCTAATTTTAAAGCTAAGAGATTAAAGATATTTCTTGTTCATTATATAATGCTAAATATTATTAATTTCTGCTCAAGTGGGATGCTTAAGCCATTATAAATAGTATCTTTGTTTTGAATAAAATGTAGTTGCCTGCGGTGTTGTACACTGTGGTCTAAGTGGTTTTGTTTGTGAATTACTATTTTTCTGATTAAGCTTGCATTGCTTTTGTTGGTATTATTTCGGCAAACAAAAACTGGCATCATGTACATTATGTGAAGTAACTATGAGCCCTTCTCCAAAGAGTCGGCAGTTTGACCAGCAAAATCCATCAGGATAGGTATATATGAAGGTCTTTGATCTTAAACATTGGATTATTTCAGTTGACTGCAGTACAACTGAAATATTGCACTAAATTTTTTCATTTATCACTCATGTTCATATTGCTATGCGCTCTATTGGTATGACCATCCAGAAACATGGGAGACTGATAATGGGCTCATGTCTGCAGAGGAAAATCAAATAGCTAATAATTGGGATGATTCATAATTAAAAGTTCATAATCATCTAGAGGTATTTGAATGGGAAAAATAGCACAAGTCAGAAGATGTTACAGTGCATCGATCAAGTGGTGGATAGAAAACTTCATACAGAGGTATTGTCAACCTCCACAAGTTGTTAGAAAATCTACCTTCCAAAAGCTGTGATATTGATTTAATTGTTTACAGTTATCAAACTTCTGTGTGGTTCAAAAGCTGTGTTTTCTTTATGGGGACTTTTGAATTGGGATGGCAAAAAGCATGGAAGAGGACATCCAGGAGATGCTGGTGCTTCAAACATGTTTTACATTAGTAACAAAGGAGTTCACAGTCCCAACAATTCTAAACACACACAGAAAGCAAAGTGAGCGTGGTATGGCTTTATCTTGGGATTTGAGATATATCAGGCCTGAGCTGGTCAAAAATTCTGTGAGAAGGCGGCACCTCCAAAGGAGCTTCTGTAGCAGCTGACCGTTGGTGTCTGATGCTGGGGACTGGGGATCTGCTTACATGCTGGGAAGCTTATGTTGCTTGAATCATAGAATGGCCTGGGTTGGTGGAATCCTTAAAAATCATCCAGTTCCAACCCCCTGCCATGGGCAGGGTTGCCACTCACTAGATCAGGTTGTACGGGGTATTATAATGGGAGCCCACTTTAACAGCTTTCCTAACCCTTAGATGCCTGGAGTTAGATGAGATGGCTCCTGTCCCAGCAGACGAGGGAAGACAGAAATTTCATGTCCCTTTGTGCTTGTATTAAGTTCATGTTTTCATGGGGTGAAGAGCTGAAAACTCATTTTTTAATGATTACAGTTGCGACTTGAAATATTAGTCTTCCTCATAGCGCTTTGGAAATATAAAACTGTCTAAACCATTGTCATTATGAAGTCAGTGATACACAGTATAGTATAAGCCTGTCTGACTTTGGTTGTCAGTGTGGTGTCAGCTGGAGAAGCTGTTATATGATGTGGATCATTAAGCTGTATGGCTTGGGGCATAAGTGCATGTCATTCCCATCTTTTGGGTGGGCACTTCAAGTCTGCTTCAACTCAGTGCTAGAAGAGGTAATGCAATTGAGATAGCATTGGGATTTCCAGTGCTTAATGATACAGGAAAGTATTGCAAGTTGAGCATCTTAAAGAGATGGAACTGATTTGTGACTGACAGTATGAAAAATGTTGATAGAATGACTGACTCTGGAAGTTAGCTCAAATTAATTACTTTCTGCAAGTCATGATGGCGAAAGATTTATGCTTTTGGCACCTACCATCTCACTGGCTGGGAGCAAGGTGGTTAATGAGCAGAGGCACTTCCAGAAGATGTCTCATTTTGCACAGCAGCAATGACAGCTGTGGCTAAATTATTAGAATTGTAAGGATCTGATTGGATTAAGGAATTGCTCCTAGTTCTGTGCTTATTTAACATGCTAGGCCCTTACTGTGTCCTTTTTCTAGCTCTTATGTAAGAAACTGTATTTGCTGAGATAATTCAATCACACCCTATCATTTTCCATACCCTGAGGGCCTCGTCAGTCTTTTCATAGAGTTAGATATCATGCTTTGAATATGAAATTGATATTCACGTCTTCTAGCTTGATCAGATTAATTTTATTAGGCTCTGTTTTTCTTAGGTAGTTCACATAGAGCTGTGTTCAAGTCCATGTTTTAAGGAAATTTTTGAAATTCAGACCTGTTCCCACAGAGACACTATTAAAAATAAAGAGGCTTTGAAAACTGATAGTGCTCAGCAGTGCAGAAAAACTGATCATTCTGGAGTAAATGTTGATTTCATTCATCACAAAGCAGAATTGTCTCTTAATTATGTGAGAGCAAGACTGTCACTCTAAATGACAGAGAGAACTGGGATGCCATGGAATTGGTATTTACCACCTTAGTCATCATTTACTTTGGGTGTTTGGCTTGGGAGGTGAATTATCTTTGCTTATATTCTTTTTTTGTGTGTGAAATAAACACTAGAAATGTGGTGCAGTAGTAGCATAGATCACTTGCTCTTTCTATGTAGCATATTGAACAGAGGTTGGGGTGCTCTCTTATTAAGACCAGTGTTTCTGTGTGATATCTGGGGAGTAGAGCAGAGCCAGATTGTGTCCTAATGTGGAGCAGAGTAAAAAGAGCTCTTGTGTTCTGCAAGACAGCAAGGCTGGCTGGCCTCCTCCTGCCAAACATCATCTCTCCAACTTTTCCAAAATACCAGCTGGACACACATTAGGTATCAAGTGTCCCAAGCAGAGTCCTCAGTGGTTATGTCAATGACAGCAAAACAAAGTCTCCTTTCAGCAGAATATAGGTCAAGGAATAGCTACTTGTGTCCTACTTAATCGTCGTCTCAGTATGTTGTCATTACAGACTTGAATCCTTGGGATTATTGGCAATTGGAACAGGCTGTGGGCAGATGAAGCTGCACATGCCTTCCTGCGGTGTGACCCACATCTGCTGGTGGGTTAGGTGGTGGTCACCAGCCTCTGCTTGCAGAAAATCTTGGCTTCTCTTTGTCTGGGGATAGACAGAAGGAGAGGGTTCTTTTGAGGCAGAGAAAAATAAAGGTTTTCCTGTAAAGCTTGTATTTAGTAGGCCTTGGCTGCAATCTTAGTTTCATTTTAAGAGAGGACTTCGGTCACAACCAATTCAGATAAAGAGAAGTGTCTTAAAGTGTTTTCCTCTACTTTTTTTTTTTTGTTTTGAATAGAGAAGTACACTTCAGTGCTGCCCTCCAACCATATTTTACAGTTTTCTCCTTGGTGAATAGAAGCCAATTTTTGAATCCTTCTTTCCATCCTACAGGACTGCATTTTACTGTTCCTTTCCAGCAAGCTGTACTAAGCTAATGCAAATAATGTGAGGACTGCAGGAGCTGGAACTCAGCCAGCCCCAAACCAAACCTTTGCCACCAGTTTCCATCACTTCCCCAAAACAAGGTCTCCCTGAAAAAACAGCTGGGGCACTCAGACTAGATGGAAATCTGTAGCTCCAGCATCTGCTGCCTGCATAATACAGGCACCTCTCTCTTGTTTGCTTGTCACAGTGAAGGTAGTGACATTCTCAAGGACTGTTGTTGCAGCTCAGAAACGCATCAGAAGGCAGTGGAAATGCTGGTTGCAGAGCTGTGCAAGAAGCAGCACAATGGCTCCAGGCCTAAGGTTGTGTTTACATGAATGTAGCACATTTCTCCTATGAATGCAGTGCTAAAAGACAAGTGTCTGCAGAAACTGGGTAGCCTGAATGTGAAAATGGAGGCAATGTGCTGATGTTTCTGATGGGGTTGAAGAACAGTTCGATTCATATCAATTTAATTTTAAACAAGAAGAGGTTCTCATGTGTGACATTAGCTTCAATAATGTTAATACCTATATATAATTTGTATCATTGCAATAAAATGGTAATTATGCCCTCTTAATGCCAAATTAAGCATAGCAAATAAAACCGGGAGGAGTTCATTTTTATGTTGCAGCATTAATTATTCAAGACACTTTTATATTCCTTGAAGTTGCACACTGTAAAGAGGGGAACCTTTGGAAGGGTCCTTAAATTATTGTTATAAATGCTTATAGAAGTTCAATTTCAGATAGTGTTAATGGAATGTTAGTGCATTATAATGTAATTAATGGTTGGAGGTAATTCACTGTGGCTTGACTAGCAAGATAGATTACTATTCTTTGTTATTTTATTTTGCTTTTGCTTTTTGGTGTTGCTATAACAAATAGGCATGGTTGTTGTTACTCTACCAGGGAATGGAAAGAGAAATGAGCCATGGAAATTTGTTCTGAGCTGTTTTTTCCTGGTTCCAAACACTTGTTCACTTTCTAGCCAGGGAATGTACTTGTTCCTCTCCTCTGCTCTGTGACACAGATGGAAGCAAATATCACCATGAAAGGGGAGGAAGGATGCTGAGCAGGGGCACAGCCTGGTTGGTGTTGCGGATCTCGTGGTGGGAGTAACAGAATCACAGAATTGTAGGGGTTGGAAGGGACCTCCAGAGATCATCCTGTCCAACCCCCCTGCCAAAGGAGGCTCCTTACAGCAGGTTGCAGAGGTAGGCATTCAGGCAAGTCTTGAATATCTCCAGAGAAGGAACTCCGCAACCTCCCTAGGGCATCTTTTGGTAATTGGGTGTAGAACAGGTTCCCCAGGCTGGTGGTCATAGCTCCAAGCTGACAGAGTTCAAGAAGCCTTTGGACAGTGCTGTAGGGTTTAGATTTTGGGTGGTCCTGTGTGGAGCCAGGACTGTCCCTTGAACCAAGGATGTTCTGCTCTGTTCTACTCCATATTCTGTTCTAGCTAATGTTCTCTCTGTTTTTTTTTTTGTTTGTTTTTTGTTTTTTGTTTTTGCCCTAATGATAAGGGGACATGCAGGAATATGGCTCTATTAACTTCTGGATATACTAGAAATGACCATAGGACAGCCAGCATGCTCCAGCCCATGTTTTACTGCCCATCAGCTGTACCCTGTGTTTGAATCTACCTGACAGCACCTGCCTTCCCAGGGCACTTATATCCGAAGACCTTTCTGTTATCTCCAGGTCACACATATTCAGTACTTTCACAGCTTTCTATAAACTTTCTCTAATGATAAATCTGTGCATAGTACTTGAGTGTTCTGAGGTTATTATCTCATGTTCCTGCTGATACACTGGTAATAGAGTCTGGTGATTATTTCTTGAAAAAATGAGGAAGCTGTGAATTTCAGAGCTGCTTACACTAAAATTGAACAATAAAGAATATGAGTTAAAGTATTGAAATAAAAAAGCCTTTTACTTTCTTTCTTGGTGTTAAAAGAGATCTCAGAGGCATAATTCCATTTCAAATGTTGCTGATGAGATGTTATAACCATACACAAATAGCAGAAAGGCTGAACTTTCTGGCAGTGATAACTGAATGGCTGAGATCAAAACTTAGCTGAGATGAGAAATTAATTCTTTCATCCAAATCAATAGCAGTTACAGTGATGGGCATTACTGGGAGCAGGGTGAAGTCCAGCAGTATCAGATTCCCACTGATTACATGTTTTTTCTTTGCTTTGAAAGCAGCAGTTCATATTGTTGACAAATTCCTCAATGATCATCATCCAAGATTAATCTATTCAAGCAGGCTTTGGATCTGCCCTGCTGCTTTGCAGCTACATCCCTCTATACAGAATAGGATTAGGAAAGCAGGCAGAAAATTCTTTTCTGGTATGCTCACTGTGAGCTGGAAGTGGTGGGAGTTGAGTGCATGGGACATGGGGAGACTTTGTCCTGGGCAAAGGGGCTGAAAGTGGGATGTTTCTCAAATCCTCTCTGTCCTCTGGGGCAGGTTTCTAATTTACGGCTTTCCATTTGGAATTCACAAGTTGAATCCTGAACCTGATTTTAGTATCAATGCTTGTCTTTGAAAACCTGAGCAGTGCTGTTCTTGCAACATCAGGTCGTGCTTCCAGCTTGGGATCTCATTTAGACCTATCAGGGTTAAGCTCATCCTGCCTCAGTCAGGAGACTATAGCTTCTTCTTTGCACAGCGTAGTTTCTATGTAGCCATGGATGTCTGTCCTAGTGGTGCCACGCAACAGAGATGCACTAAACTGCATGATCTTGCAGCAAATCCCCCAAAAAGAAGAGCACCTGAGAAGTCTGTTAGTTTCTGTAGTCATATTTTCTTGGAGAACAAGGAAGTGAACTCTTTAAATGGAAGATGATCAGATTTGTTGGGTGATACAGGGTAAAGGCCTTAAAAATTCTTTGAGCTCTTGCTCTACGTGTCTTTGCAGGGTTCGTGTCACTTATTCCAGTTGTGTTCCTCTTCCAAGTGTTTGGGCTTCCTGAACCACAGTGTCTGTGTGGTCATCTCTGGGAGACCCCTGGGTGTCCACCCAACCAGGTGTGCCTAAACACCCCCAGAATCACCTAATGTATTTGGGAGAGGAGATAACATGAGAGGGGGAAAATCTCTTGCTGCCCACTCAACCTGAAATGCATCGAATTGGAAGCCTTTCTCCTGCGTATGGGTAAGTGAGGAAGAACTAAATTTGCTTCCTTGCAGTCCACTGTGAATAGCTGGGAAATGCAAAGTGAAAAGTCAGCTTGCAAATCAGCCTGCTCTATTCCTGGTCACAGCAAGTGTGAGAAGGCTGCAAGGAGGGATTTTCAGCGTTGCAGATTTGGCCTTGTATGTGTGATATTTCAAGTACAGGAATCTTCCCTTCCCTTTAGTCCCAGCTCTCTTGACTCTCAAAATCAGTTGTTTCGGAATTGTTATGTGGGGGTTTTTTTGGTACTTTTTTTTTTTGACTCATCTGAAATTAGTTTTCTGTATTACAATAACACATGTGAGCGAGTTAAGCCTTTTTTTATTCCTAAATAGCACTAAACCCACACTATTGTTTGGTGATCCTGTACAATAGGTTGCTTATAAATGCAAAATTATGGAAATGCTTATGTAACTTTCTAGAAGAGAATGAAGAAATAAGGACCCTTTAAGTCTAGTTACTTAGTTAATAATTTTATTCTCTATTTAAGCACTGGAAATTTCCATGTATTAAAAAATTCAGACAATTTAAATGGCAATTTTTTGTGTAAAACAATGATAAATTAATATTTAGTGATCATTTTCTCCCTTTGTATGTGTAACATCAGCCCACACAAAAAAAAAATCCAGTAAAAAAAAAAATCTGTTCCACGCGTTCATCTGCTCCCAGAAGAAATATCCCCAAATAATCTTGGCATCTTTGCAGTGCCTGTCATCCTTCTTGCACTATTTGTGATCCTCAGAATGTCACAATTCTGTAGTTTAATTCACTGTAGTTTAACTCCTCCTGTATCAATGGATATAAATTACCTTTTCTAACTTCCAAGGCTTTTTGGGAGTACTTGCTCACACTGGTTGCCATTTATTGCCTCGTTCTGCTCCTGTGATCTCCCTTCTGTAAAGTTCTGGGCTCAGATTCTGAATTTTATCTGGACAGTTCTTATTACAGCGCCATTTTGTTGCTGCCAGGATACCTGCCCTGAACACAGCACGTCCTCTTTTCCTGACTGCATTCCTCACTTAGTGCCAGGTATTCAGCAGTGTTTGAGTTTCCCTCCCTCTTTCTCAAATCCTCGTAGTTCCCTGTAGTGCCTGACCTTCTAGTAACATCCTTTGTTCATTGTTTGCCTTACCCATATATATTACGTGGCACCTTTTCTGTACTAAATAGCGTGTTGCCTTATAAAACTCTACTTAAGCAGTATATTTTTTGCTCTGATGTCTGCTCCATTTGTTGGCAGCCATCCCCATTGGTTGCACAAGACTAGCACATTCCCTGTGCTGTGGGTTCATTTCTAAAGTTGGTGATACGTAGCGGCATCTCTGTGGCTCTCTTTGTCCCTTGCTACTAACCAGAACGTTGTCTGCTTTCCCTCTGACCTTTGTAACTAAGCAAACTAATTTCTGAATGTGTCAGTGTGCTGTGACTTCACTATGAGACTGGCTCAGAGAAGCTGTGGGTGCCCCATTCCTGGGGTTGGATGGTGCCCTGGGCAGCCTGATTGTGGGTGGGGGGAAATCAACCCACAGCAGGGTGTTGGAAATGCATGGGCTTTAAGGTCCCTTCCAACCCAAGCCATTCTGTGAGATAGATACAGAAATTTTACGTTTGTTTGTTTCTTTTTAGTCCTATAAAAATTTCCTTACACCTCTGTTGTTGTTTTTTTTTTTCTTGTAGTACTTTTTGTCATTATGAAAGCTCTGCTAAAGGTACTTTAAGCTGTGTTAAGGTACTTAAGGCTGTGTTGCTTTTGCTTACCATTTTGTATGTCTTAGTATGTTTTTCTGGAGAATTCTGGAGCATGGCACTGTAGCCAGGGCATTGAAAGGGGTCAGCACATTGTTCATGGTCTTCTATAGGGGGACCCCTGTGAGAAAGCAGCTGGCATGGGAGTTAGCTTGGTTTCCTTCATCTGATGGGTTGGCCAGCGGACAAGGGCTGTCAGCACCAATTTCAGGGATGAAGGACATTCTTTATTCTCAACAGATAGCGTTGAGCAGAAAAGGACTCGTGACCCAGTTATCTCAGGAGCGCGCCCAGCTATGTGCCATCCTTTATGCAAAGCTCACAGTGGAATCTCAACCTCATCTCCCATTTGAAATTTTTCTGCTTTATGAATATGCAGCGCATCCAATATCTTATACTCCAGTGCCTCGTACTACAAAAAAACAAAACAAACAAACAAACCCCACAAATTGTTATTTTTCCCTGACTTGCTGCTTATGTTCTTCAATTAGAGGTATCAGTGTATACATCTCATTGCTATGCAGACACTTGCTCATCCATGGACTTGAGGATGGAAGTGCTGGATAGCCACAAGTTTGAATTTAGGCTGCTTCTGAGCAGAACAGATTTGGCAGGGTTGGACTGGTCCCAATGGTTGTTTGATGGCATCAAGAAAGGATGGGCAGCAAGTTGGAAGACGTGGGTGTAGCTGTAGGTGCTTTGCTTATCGTACTTTATCTCATTAAACCTTCACCCTCTTGCTGTTTGTTTTCACTTCTGCCATATGTTTGTCCTCTTTGTTTGGAGCTGTGTGTGTGCTCAAGGGTAAGGATCATGCTGCACTAGTGCCAACTTGGAGCACAACCACTCTGGATTACCTCAATTCAGCTAATAGACAATGATAATTAAAAGGAAACATGCGCTTCTTAATTTATTTTAGTCCTAGTAATCGAGCATTGCCAAGATCTGTGTAGTTACACGCAGAGATATGCTTAGTTTTATCACTTTTTTGTTGTTGTTTGGGATCATTCTGTTCTTAATGGAAAATCAAACACTGCCCTGGGTAGCGCTGCAGCCAGTGACTTAGGAGGAAAAATACCTTAATGCATATTGAGAAAAATCTGTGAAATATGATGCTTTATTTTATTTTCCCAGCATACTTACAGCAAAATTTGTTAATTACAGATTGTTTATAAAAAGTAATTTATTTTTTTAATATGTGGTTAGAATGAAATCTCTAGTTTCTGTTTGCTATTAAAGTCATGTACGCTGTTGGTTGGAAACGTAGGGAGTTGTAGTTCAGAGACACGCAGATTCCAAGCAGTTATGAGAATTATTCAGTGCAAGTAAGTACATGTAGTTTCTTTTTTAATCTTGATTAGAAAATACTTTATTTTCTTATAGTGAAGGATAACAACTGTGTTCTTTCATATTTAGTATTTAGTTTTTTTCTAAACATTTTCTAAGGCTATGGAAAAGAAGCTGAGAATGGATCAAGAAATGTGCTCTGAGCATGGCAGAGCAAGAAGAGCATTAGATTGTACACTCCCTCCATTCTGCCGCACTTCACTTTTCTTGGGAAAAGGGAAGTGACCATAGGAAAAATGCGAGTTAATCACAGTCAGATGTGAAATCTTTAAAAAATGCCATTTACAACCAATGGCACCATAGGCTATGGAGAGCTTGCAGCTAGCTAATCCATTCCAGAATGGCCTGGATTTGTTGCTAAGCTGTCTGGCTGTTGTTTGCAAAGCCATCAGTAAAGGCACTGGCCTTGGCTATGTATCTTTGTTGAAACAAAGCCTAAAGCAGAGGGATGGTGAGGATGCAGTGAGGGCATGGCTATGCCTACCAGAACTGAAGTTGCTTGAGGAGTCAAGGGCCTCATCTTTTCCTATAGCAAGGACAATGTATTGTTGTTTGCAGAGGTGTTTGGCTCAAGTTTATTTGAGAAGTTAAAACTATAATGTTTTGTGGATCGTGAGTGCGAGCAGTTGGTGTCTGTCTGACTTGTGTTGCAATCACTGTTTCTTCCTGCCATTGCCTTCCACTGTCTGTGGATAACAGAAATGTGAAACAGTGGTCTGCTGGGTTGTGTCCATGAAGCCAGTTCCAGGTGTTGAAGTTTCACTGCAACACCATCAAAAACCTCCTCCTCCATAGCCAAGTTATGAGACCTTAGGAGATGCTCTAAGCTTCAATCAGAATTGTAAATGCAAATTAGCGCACTATTCAACTCTGTTATCATAGAATCATTCAGGTTGGAAGAACCCTCAAAGATCATTTAGTCCAACCATCCACCTACCACCGATATTGTCCTCATGTTATGATTGTACAGTGCCAAAATGTGCCTTGCAAAGGAGAGGGCTTGGCAAACAGAGGGAGAGGCTGCAGTACAGCTCTTCTGCTTTTCCTGTCTATTAATTTACCTTCCTCCTGAGCAATACTATTCAGCAAAGTGCCTTCTGCATCTCTGCCAAGATGAAGTAGCCTCTGGGAAAAAGCACAGGAGGCCAAATCCAAATAGTTCACTGCACTGTTTGGATGCTGGAGTGGTTTCAGCGTGCAGAATTTGTGTTCAGGAGTGGAGATCTTTAGTTCTGCTTTCTGAGTCCCAGACCACATCAGTCAGCATCCCTGGGAAGTTCTGGACCATACGTCCCAGGGAGAGCACAGGGATCTCTAAGTCAGAGCTCTTCAGCTCTCAGTGTAGACAGCCTATGCCTATTCCAATAATGGGCACTGGACAAACAAAAAAAATGCTTTCTTATTTATCTCTTAAGAAATGTAAATACACACAGAAATGAGTAAGTCTACCAAATTTTCCGATTGTTGTTCTTCAGTTTTTTCCTTACGCTAAGTGTATTCAGATTTGGTCATAATTGCATGTTAATACTTTTGAAGCATTGATGGCTTTTTTTATTTTTTTTTGAAAAAAGAATGAGTCTCTACTCTCTTCGTTATGTAGAGTTTATAACAGTTTATCCATAGTGAGTTGTAAGAGCTTAAAGAAATTCTTGTGAATTTCTCTGAGCATCATTCTAACTAAAAATTTTACTTTATTGTACACAAATCTTTTTTTTTCAAGCAAAAACAAGCTTTGTTTCAAGCTTTAAAAAATAACTTGATATTTTGTTAGCTTTTTTTCTTTGTGGAGATTGGAAGTTATTGAACTTCCTATGAAAAGATTTGCCGTTGACTATTGAAGCCATTGGAGAGCCACTCTTAATCCTATATTCAGCTATTGGTTCAATGGATTTTAACAAGATTCAGTGCAAAATATTCTTTAATCTGCACAGTGTGGTGAACTTTCTGTGCCTCTTGTGCAAAGTGCTGCTTCCCAGCCCTCATTCAGCAGCAGCAGATGCTATTTTCACATTTGCACCCCTGAGCAGTTTCTGTTTGCTGAAAGAAAGAAGCTGTTTCTTGGCTGCTTTGTAACCAAAGCAAGCAGTGACTGGAGAGAGGATGGGGAACAAGGGAGGGGGAGGGGGGGAGTGTTTTGTCAGTTTCAAAGACTGCAAGAAAAAATAACATCTTCATGTAGGAGGGAGATGCAGCCCTGTTCTTGCCCCAGCACTTTGTTCCAAGTTTACCCAGGCTGGTCTCCAAGCGATTGGTCCCTTCCCAGTGCACGGACTACCTTTCTGCCTTCACACAAAGTTAGTCTAAAGGAAGAACTGCAGATTTTTAACCCTCGCAGAGCATTCACGTGCTAACTGAGCAAGCAAGTATTGCTTTAAATAGCTCAACGCATCACTGTTACTCCAGTGATGCACAGTCCCAACTCCATATGAGCTAGCAGGGGACAAATCGTTGGCTGCCAGTTATCACAGTGACTGCCTTCTGGAGAAAGGCAAGCTCTCAGCATCTCCTTCCGAAATCAGTGCCGTGCCCTCCTGCCCATGGTGATAGGGCATGGGGACAGCCTGTACCAAGGGGGACAGCTGGAGGCGTTTCCCCTCTGATGCCAGATTCCATATTTTTAGCTTATCAGCTGACTATGTTTTTCATTTCTGGCCTGACAGTTTGAAGTTTTTCCTTCTTTAAGCCTTTTTTTCCGAGGTGCCACCCCACAGTGCTAATGTAAAGTACTCCTTCCATGCCCCTGCCAGAGGTGGACCACTGCTGGATGCCTTGTGGACGTGCGAACCTTCAGCTTTCTGCTGGGTGCTATTTTTACATGAGTCTTTGGCTCGCCTCCCGCCTGTGCGTGGGTGCTGCAGGAGTCATCTGAGCCGTAGCCGCACTTGTGCCGGAGCGGCTCATGACCGAGCTGCCACAGAGCCCACTCGTCCCACCGCCTGCCCCCAGGATGTTGGAGCACATGGTGGGATTGCCCGCGTCACCATCCTGGTAGAGCTGGGTTAATGCAGGCATGCCAGAGGATACAGGTATGGTGGGATGACTGTGGGTTCTGGGAAGCACAGGTCTGAAATGGGTTGTTTTTCAACTGGAAGTGCTGTCGCTAAATCACTGGTACTGTCATGAGGATATTTGAGGTTTACCTGGAAATGCTATAAAGAAAGGTGTTTAAACAGTTATTTCAGATTATGCTTTATGTTCATGTAATGATATTAAGATTTTTGTAGTTATGAAGATAATGGTGCTTGTTAGGTAACAGCTCTATCTGAAAAGTTCTGATTTTTTAAATATTAGTTAAATGCTTCATACTAGAAGACTTCACAATACTTCAGACTTAGTAGTAGATTGTAATGAAAAAGACTATTCCTTTATGCAGATTTCTCACTGCAGTCTTACTAGAAGTCATACAAAAATAGCCTTTTTATTGCTGCAGTAGCAGTTCCTAAAATTCAGCAGAGATTTCTCTCTAGCTGCACTTGGATTTGGTAAATATTTTATTACAACGATGAGGGCGGGAGGTTAGCTTGTGCTAAGCTTGTTTGTGTGATGTGAATTTTGCATTAAGCATATGGTGAGATTTGGAGTTCTTGTGTGCTGAGTGCTTGTGCTATATGCTTATCTTACATGTCCGCGTTGCTTTGCATTCTGCTGGATGACACTTCTCGGTCATCTCTGGTGCCATAAATTAGCAGAAAAATCATGGGTCACTTCAGTCTTCCTGCTAACTGCCTGCTGTCCTGTATCGGCTATGTATTTTTTTATTTGATTTTGGATCCTTAGGAAGTGCTGGAAAAGGCATATTGTCCTCTCTGTTGTGCCAAAGGCACTGTGCAAGCTGTTGTTTATAAACAATACCAGCAGGTTTGTGGTTCAAAAAGGAACACGAATCTCAAATGGTCCTACTTTAGCTTTTTAGACTATGTTAGAGCATTTAACTAAATAGGGACCTCCTGCATAAAGATGGATTGGATTTGCTGAATTGCCTGACCTATGGAATATGAACTAAAGAGGGGAGCAGTAATAGCCTGGTGCTGTAGGGCTGGGAGATGCAGTGAGCACCCGTACCCAGCTGGTATAGCAAAGCCCTGTAGGGAGGGCAGCTCATTCTGGAGCTCTGTGTGGGCACAGCTTGGCCATGCACAGCTTACAGGAGCCCTCAAAGGGCTACACAATGAGGAAATGCAAGGGAAAGCTTCCTTGGCTTTCTCTTTTCCCCTTGTGAACTGTCCGCATTGTTGTGATGTACAAAAGCAGAAGGTGTGATAACAAGAAGGCATCGCTAAGCATGCAAACGCGTTATCTTGAAGGAGGGTTGTAACACAAACCGCTAATTGAAAAACGTGTTAAAGCAGGCTGCTTCCAGATACTTAATGTGCTGTTGCAGAACCATAAAGATCTCACGCCCCCACAGTGCTCTGTAATGAATCACAACTTCTTAGGGGGG
>PPHD01008109.1:571-22149 GCA_002909625.1 Bambusicola thoracicus | reverse complement strand
GACTTCTGAAGGCCTTCTGTCTCCTCACTGAAGGTGTGAGAAGAAATGGAAAAAGAGGGTATATAATGATGGTATGACACATCTGTCCAGAGTATACAGAAATAGGTTAGCTAGCCATCGTGGGATTTGGCTTGTATTAAATCAGTTGCATGACCAGAACTGAACGTCACTGGAGCAAAGATGCAACCAAAGTAATACAAAAGTTAATGAGGCCAAGAAAATTGTTTCTAAATTAGCTGTGCCACCTGACAGCTCTATCTATCTATGATGATAGATGGTATGAATGAGTATTTTCTTTCTAGAAGATCCCCATGTCATTCTGGAGGTCCAGCTGCAAAGCCCCTGCGTCGTGAGCATCTGAGACTGCACAGAAATGGTTTTGTTGGTTCTTGCCTGTTAATATCAGGCCCAGTGACTGTCTGACCTGTGTTTTCACCCTCATGTAGTGCATCTTTCCCACTGTCTCCCTCTGCCCTGAACTATACATCTGAGGCTGTGATCAACTGTTTCAATATACAAGAACTTTTTTTCTTCTCTTTTGTTAGAAGTTTTTCAACCAATGTAATTCAAATAAAAATAACTGGTTCTGAATCATTAATTGAAGAGCATGCTGATTGGATGCTGGAGAAATTTGAAATAAATAAATAAGTGCATATCCAAATGCGAGATCAAAATGTGTCTAAATTGTAGCTGTGTAGTGATCAGAATCTCTCTGATCAACGTTTATGAATCCAATTTAAAAGTACACCAGGCAAAATGCTGAATTTGTGCTTTAGAGAATGAAAGATTCCCGAGTGGAATTCTTGTTTAAAAATTATTTTATATTTACAGAGAAACTGAGCCGTACAAATATTTTCAAAAGTTTGCACTTCTTTAAGGCTATTTATTTCCTAAAAAAGAGGACTCGAATATTTCTGACAAATATACACATGGTGTTACGCTAACAAACGGCCATGCAACAGATATCTTACATCATGAAGAAATCGAATATACGAGACCTACTCTATTTAACACAGATATTGGAAAATGTACAGTCTAGCCAATAGTTAAAAAATGCTTTTCTTATTTGGCAGTATTTCTCTACAGTTTGTTCAGATGTTCCTCTCGATGTGTTTTGGTGAATACTGAAGTCTAGTCAGTGACAACCTGAGGTACTAAACATTTCTGCCTTACTTCGTTGTCTTCGAAGGTGATCTTTTTGTTCCGTTTAGGCTCTATCCATGAGTTGTGTATGACAGCGTTATTTGGCATGGGATCTGCTTCCACGATTGAAACAACTCGTTTTTTCATCTTACTTTTCAGAACTTTCTGAAATTTTTGCCTCGTGAATGCATAAAGTAGAGGGTGAAAAATAGTTGTTCCGTATGCCATGACTAGAAAACATAAGCGCAACTTTACCAAAAGGTCACTTGGGCCCAAACACAAGATTGTGGTGTTTAGAACGGAGATGGGTGTCCAGCAGAGCAGGAAGGTGGAAATGATCAGGAGGGACATTCTGAAGACTCTCTTCTGCCGCTCTCGTCGCTCCCGGTGCCGCTTCACGGCTCGGCGCAGGGCAATGATCACAGACACGGAAGTCCTTACGCCAAAGACCACGTTTCTTCCTGCACTGCTCTGCGACATGTCTGTGGTCTCGTGCTGCGTGGTGAGAGAAATAGTTTTTTTCTTTCGAGCTTTCTTCTTTTGTCCCGTTGTAAATCTCGTGCCGATTCGGATGTTAAGAGCCTGGAGTATTTTGGTGTACGTGATTAGCATCACTACCACGGTGAAGAAGAAGATTGGGATCTGGACGAGGAGGTGGTAGTACATCCCTAGCTCGGTGTGGTACTCGTTTGCGCTGACACACAGCAGTGTTTTGTTCTCCCAAGTACTTGCGCTTTGAAGACTGAAGAAATTGACTTCAATGAAAGGAATCAGGAAGGCAAAAAGCGAAATGATCCATATTGATGTCATTAGTATCACAGCCCTTCCCATGGTCAGAATTCGGTTGGCAGGCTTGACAGAGATGTCGTATCGGTCCAGAGTGATAGCAAAGACATTGATTGCGGTCGAAACGCTTGCAAAAGAGACACAAGCCTCGTGGAAGCAGCAGATCAGAGCAGTGTTACTCTCCAGTGAAAGCAGAAGGATAACTATAGTTAGAGGAATACATCCCACACAAATTATTACATCAAGTACGTGAAGGTTCATTGTAATTATGTTACTGACAGAATTGATTAAGTTGGATTTCATACAGTAAAGTACCAGCACGGTGAGGTTGCTGCCAAGTCCCAAAACAATTTCTAACATCAAAAATCCAGTGAGAGACACTTGAAAGCTTAATGCATATGACAGTGGTCGGTACATGTTGGTGTCGATGTCATCAGTGGCATCTTGAACTGTGAAGTTAGATTCAAACTGCATGTTGCCTTCCAGAATGGGGGAGAAACACATTCTTTTCTTGCAGTTGCTTTTTCTCCTGAAAGGTGAAATAAACACGGAACTACTTGATTTCTTTTTTCAACACTTTTTGTTATGTTAGAAAATAGATGGGAAAGGAGAATAGAGGAAAAGCATCCATTCCTAACAAACTCTTAATTTACTGTATGTTTAGAGCTGTATTTGGCATGGACCCAAAAGCCTGAGGATCTAGAATAAAGTCTTTCCTTTTTAAAGGAAAGCAAGATTTGTTTAAAAAAGAAGATGAAAAGCTTCCACTCAGGGGAGACAAAGCTTTATTTATAGTGATGTAGCCTTTACAAAAGGCCCATTTGTTCAATAAACTTATACTTGTGCTTTGCCTTTGTATTGTGGTGAGTGCTATTTCAGCAGAATGTTGTTAAGTATTGACAAATTAGTACTCAAAGATCGTTTTAAAAAGGCTATTGTGGGAAAAAAAAGGAAGTGATAGGAACTTAGAGCACTGTTGTTTATGTATCCTGAAAGTGCATTTAAAATATTTGAGGGCAATTCAGCAGCCTCCTGATGAAGACTTTGTAAGAGTGTCATAGACTGAGACCTGAAGTTCTGCAATTGAACAGATTTTTATAGGACTTGAAGACTTCTGTTTACATCTATCTGGTGTGCATCCACATGTATGAAAATTGTACTACAAAGGGTCTATACAAGTATATGTAATTTCCAGTGTAAAGCTTATAGAGGTTTGGGGTAATGGAGTTCATTACAAAAATGCTACCTTTCCTCTTTCTGATTTGAATATTCTGTTTCTTCAAAGAATTGGTGCCTTGATGGAAGAGTATTTAATTTTATTCCGGAATAGATTTAAGTTTTATAAAATAGTACTTGAATATAAAATTGTCTCTTCCAGATTTTTTACATACTGAGATTGAATCCAGCAGATTTAAATACATAATGTATTTATCCCAGGAGTAAGTGAGGCCCAAAAAAGTAGCATTTATTACATCTGGGCTTTTTATTTTGTGGCTGCACGTGCTTTGGTTTCCACACACCGGCAGGCTGTAAGCTGAGCATCTGTGTTAATACCTGGCGTGTGTATTGGTTGTGCTGTCAGCCAGCTCTAGGGGCTGTAATGAGATGAATAAATAAGAGGTCGTTCAGTTTCTTGTTGTGATACTTGAGGGTTTTATAAGTAGTTTTAAATTTAAGAGGGGAAGTACTTGGCATGAAACAAAATTCAAATGCAGACCTTTGTTCCACTCTGAATGCATTAAAAATGGATAGCACTAAGGTGAACAAAACTGAGCTGCTTTTTTAATGAAAGTATGAATCGAGCACACTTGGGATACGGAATGCAAATGAATTTCTTCTGCAGTTCTGAAAAGCCTCTATTGCACAATACTATTAATTGCAAATTGTATGATGAACAATCTTGGTATGCTTCAGCAGTTATTTCACATTTACCTCTTAAATACAAAAGATGTAAATGAGAACATCTGAGGCTCGTGTGTGAAATGAAACAAATATTTCAAAAGCTTTGTTTAATTTCCAGTCTAGGCAAATTCTGATGGGTTTACATTAAACCTCAGGAATGTGATTTCCTCTGTGTGTGTTGTCCTGGCTTTGACTGTATTTCAAGAGCCGGTCCAAATGCATTACTTGGTACAGTTAGCTCTTTCATATTAGTAAAAGCCAGGAGGAAATCAAAAGCAGATCTTGCTTTAAAAAACAAAATCAAAACAACAAAACAAAAAGCAAACACTGAACAAACCAAAACCCACAGCAATCTTAACTGTAACCTTACACTGAAATTTTTGTGGTAACTGAGAACTGAGCTAAATCTACAAAATCGAAGATTTAACATCACCTCTTTGTTGCATTGATTAATTTCAGGTAAGCACGAGTATAAATGTCAGGGCAGAGGTAATTTACTGAGCACGTTGCCCTTCTGCATGGCGCTGCTCCGGTGCAGCGCGGAGCAGGGGCTGCAGTGCACAGCCTGTGACCTACCTGCTTCCTGCGCCTCAAGGGTCTTTCAGCTCGTCGTAACAGCTTGTCATAAATTGATACATGGTGTCACCGACAGATATTTGACATGCACTGTCACCTGGAAACCAAGTGCTAGCTGGGCTCTTACTTCATTCCTTGCAGATTTTTTTTTCCTCTTTTTGCTCCAGCACTTCAGCAGCAGAAAATTTTGATTAAACATGGGGACTGCTCAGTTGCTTGAGATACTTCGTCTGTGCCGAGTTCCAGGCCAGCAGCGACAAACCTTCTTTTAGGTGATGTTAATTTCTTTCCCCTCTTGCATTTTGTAGCAGCCTGCTTTTATTTTCCAGGTTTAAAAAAGAAAAAGGAAGAATATCTGCTTTCTGTGTTCAGAGTGTACGTAGACATCCTTTAGTTACAGTTGCGCATTTCTTTCTGTAACACTCCTGCTCGTTACTTTTGAGCGATGGCTTAGTTGAAGAAGTTGCTGTACATCATAAAATCCAGTTCGTGTGCTTTGACAGTAACCATGAGTTACCTAATTTGGTTTATTTTCGTTTAAGGAGAATACATAACAGATCATAAAATTGAGAGAAAAATATCCATTAGTCATTATGACAAATAAGATATTTAATGAGCAGTATAGAAAAGGCGTGGTTAAACCCTTGTGCAGCTTGCTGGTGAATAATGCATATTCTCCTTTTGGGAATTCATGTTTCATTGTTTCTTCATGCATCGGTAGTTTCCACAGTTCTGGTTTTAAATTATAAATCCCTCTTTAAGAAATGCTCACCATTTTAAGAATCGGTCGTATTCTTCTTCTAAAGAAATCTGAACAGATGCGTCAGTCTTCCACATGTATTCTTGACGTGTAAATGGTAATACAAGTGTGCTCCATGTTTTGTTTCTAATTCCTTTATGCCTTAAGAATGCACGGTAGTAGTGAGTCCTGCTGCTTGTAGGTCATACAGCTAGAAAGGTACCCGGCCAACTGCGCTCTTCATACTGTCAGTTGTAAAACTGAATTAGTTCCTGGATGCCCTTGTGAAGGGGAGGGAAAAAAAAAGGTTAAAAGTAGGGCTTAGAAATTCAAAATAAAGTAATGCAATGATATTTTTTGTAATGTCACTTATTTTGTGAATAAAGGATGTCTAGAATTGCATCTTACAGATTATACAATCAGTTATCGTGTTCCCTATTTCCCAGTAAAATCATGTCATGTTTGTGTTAACTGGCATGAATTTAGTTTTTTGGACAAGTCTCCTATTCTCCAAACAGTGCAGGTTGCAGGAATCCTCAACCAGAGGCAGTAACTGTTGGATGTAAAGTGTCTGTGACACGCAGCTCTAAGGAGCAGCTACTTTATACATGCAGCTCTCTGATCTGCTGATGAGAAATTGAGCGAAGTCAATAAACTTTGTAGGAGACACATTTTTGCTTAATTTGCACACTGTTAAAATTGTATTTCTTGAAATAAATGTGCTGCAAGTCAGTGTTTCTAGTAAGTGAGTGGATTTTGGGAGACACAGTGAAAGAAATAAGTCTTAAAAACCAACCAAACAGAGAAAAAAAAGGGAGATTTCATGAGCAAGTCAGAGATTAGTCATATTACTTGACCTTCATAAAACAGTAAGTGTACACCAATTAACAGACTGTCAGCTCCTTCAGAGAGCAACTGAATAAATCTGTAACGTATTTAACTGCCAATATTTGGAAATACTGCTGAGGGAGGAAAGAAATGTTCCCAGTTGCATTCCATGTTGTTTTTTTTTCCCCAGTACTATATTAACCTAAATTATACTGTCTTTATATCGTATGAACAAAACAGGTTCTTAATATTCTGCAAGACTTCATACAAAATAGCATTTGTCTACCGCTGTGTTTTTAATGCGGATGGGGAAATGGCATTCAGATATTCCCCGGGCTCAAATACAACACGATCCTAGTGCTTAATACAAGTTGAATCTGATACCTTCCTCTTTTCTCTTTTTTTTTTCCCCCCGTTTTTGTTAAATGCTGCTTATTCTGCATACCATAATAAGGAACAGATCTTACCTCCGCTACAGGTTTGATAAATTCTCGGTGCAGGTGAAGCAGTTCCAGGTTGGAGGGATTCATTTTGTTCACTTGTTAGCAGAGAAGAAAGGAAAGAGGGTGAAAAGCACATCCTCGAAAAATGACCTTAATGAGAATTTGTGCCTGTAGTGTGCCATTGTTTCAGCATACTGCTAATGTATACAACTGCTTTAGTTCTAGTTTAGAGGCTGCTGCAGTCTCCCACTCTTCCTACTGTAGAATCAATAAGCATTTGAAAATACATAATGAAAGTAATTTAACATACTGAAGGCTTCTTGTCTCCAGAGACACCACTGAGATTCAGGCTTTCTAAAAAAGCAGAGCAGCGCTTCGGAGAGGCGAGCTTGCGATGGGCAGCTTTTGCAGAATGACAGCCTACCTTGTCGCTTCCCTTCACTGCAGAGAGATGCAGTGCATTCACTAATTTTGATTGGTCAGTGATGTGGGGCTTAAACTGTGCTTCATATATGGGATTGATTCCCCCCTCGCCCCCCCTCCCTGATTTATATAAGGATTCTTTTATAAAAGGACTAAATTTACAAATGATTTATGAATTCTGGAATATATTAAGACTATGCCAGTGTTATTTTTACCTTTTCACTCTTCACTTTGTGTACACTGGAAACCACATGATGCTGTAAAAAAAAAAAAAAAAATTGGATTAAACCTTTATTACTTAAAAAGCTTCCAACGATCTATATTTGCATTTGTCTCCTTTCCATTTGTGATTTTTTTTTTTGTTTTGTCCTAGGAATATCTCCAAAATAAAACTGCCTTCTGTTTTCTGTGAGCCAAGCTGAATCTCTCCAGTCTGTTTATATGCAAGTCAACGCTTAGGTCTTGCCTTGAATAAATTATACTCAGGACAAGTCAACACCCCCTTGTATATTAGTAACATTTCAATTAAGATTCACAGAGATTATTCAGGCCCTCAGAATGGGTCAATAACTCAGTTTAGTTCATGAATCAGAAAAGATTCTTGTGATCCATCACTATATACAGCGTACGTATAATAGCGTCGCCTGTAAATTTTGTTGAAATATTAACTTTACACAATTTTTTTAATATTCCACATGGATTTTTCAGGATACTTGGCAGGTTTTTGTAAGGCTGTGCCTTACATTACATTCTTGACCTTTGTGGAGACTGCAGAGGGTTTTCATTTTTACTTTTTTGTTTTGTAACTTATTTCTGAATCTGTTCTCAACATAAACAGTGCTCACAACCACTTAATGAAGAGAAAGGAAAGTACAGCACAGTGTCAGTTTTAATTACTACTAATGCTAAAATAACTTCTAGAAATGAGTTCACTGTGCAACCAAAAATGATAATTTTTAGCATCAGTTTGCAGAAGCAAGTAGTTTAAGAATATCTCAGTAAAGAAATGTTCTGCTGGTAGTTCTCTGTCAAATAAGCATGGAGGTTTGGGCATTTTATGTTTTTGTCTTGATTTGAAAGGTTTTTTTTTCTGAAAAGTTTGATAAAATACTGTTAATGTGTGGTTCTTATCTAAGCTGCTATAGTAAAGTTGGCGAGGTTCTATGCAATCATAAATGGCAATTGTGTAAACATTTCTTTTTTCTTTTCTTTTTTTTTTTCTTCATTTTCTTTCTAAACTGTCCAATATGCTACTTATGTTTAGGTAACGTTGTACTTTTTTATTTTTTAATGGCTGCATATTCCTCTAGTTTGTTTCACAGACCTTATTGCTCTCTACAGGTACCTGAAAGGAGGTTGTAGTGAGGCAGGCATTGGCCTCCCAGGTAAATGATGTTCGATAGGATGAGAAGTAATGGCCTTATGTTGCACCAGGGGAAGTTCTGGTTGGACATTAGGAACAGTTTCTTCTCAGGTTAAGTGGTGAGGCACTGGCTCAGGCTGCACAAGATGGTTGTGGAATCACCGTTCCTGCGGGTGTTCAAGAAAAGCAGAGATGTGGCACTGAGGAACATGGTTTAGTGGGCATGGTGGGGTGGGCTGATGGTTGGACCAGGTGGTCTTAGTGGTCTTTTCAGACCTTTATGATTCTGTGATTCTGTTCCTCTTTTACTTCTAGAAAATTTTATAGTGAAGTAGTAGAGGAAAAAAAAAAAGGTTGCAGAAACTTTGAACGAAGCTCCTGGACTCAGCAGGTGCCGGGTGCTGTGCCAAGTAGCAGCTGCTTGAGGCCTTCAAGCTGTCTCTGTTTCTCCTGCCTCCCAAGAGCATGAAGCTAGTGAATACCAAGAGGTGAAGGGGATTCCTGAAATGAAGCATATATACCTTGTAATATATGAGAGATTTACTTGCTTCACTAGCAGTATGACTTAGGATAAGTAGGGAAGCCTGTCTAAATTTGAACAGATTAATCTCAGTCTCCCTGTCTAATTCTTCAGTCAGGCTGTAGTGTTAGAAGGAAAATGATGTGGATCTAGAGGATGGTAGTAACAGGATTTTGTGTATAGCTTGGATACATAGTTCAAATGTAGGCAAAGGAGTCACAAGTTACTTCTTATGTTACAGGAGGCAATAATGGCAAAAGTTTTATCTGCAAAAAGTGTTGGAGAAGAATGATAAGAGTTGAGTTCAGAGCATATCAAGCTCAAGTTTTCTGGAGAGAAAATCAGGAGAAGCAGCAGTACCATATGGAGGCAATCAGGAGTAGGTGGAAGGATAGACATGCTTACAAGGCAGTGCTGTGCAGCTGCTTGCTGAGATGGTGAGAACAGATGACATCATCCGCAACGGGGAGAAAGGGAGAGTGGGCAAAAAGAGCCATGTGCAGACACTCAGTATTGACAGGGAAATGTGCTGCTCTCACACCTGTGTCCATGTTGGTACTGCTGAGGATGATGTAAGGGGAGAACAAATGTGGAGAGGCAGGAGATTTAAGCAGAAGGAAACAGAGGTGTGTGCTAAATGGGAGCTGGGATACAGGGCGTGTGGTATCTGGAGCTGCCATAGCACAAACCACTGAAGTACCTTTAGATTGAATTCAGGAGTCATAATCATCTATTAGAGTATGTTTTCCTGCTTTGCTGGGAGCAGCAAATGTGCAAGTTGTAGCATAGTTCTAGGTCTTCCTTCTTCTATCCACTCTCTTCCTTTCTCTGCTCAGGTGGTAGTGTCCTAATACCAACCATCACTGGGTGAGATCACCCCAAATACAACTTCTTGGGGTGCAGTTTTGTTAAGAGAGTTCTGGTTGTTGAAAAGATCCCCTACATTCATGAAATTTAACATCTGTAAAGTAAAGGGTCAAATTAAGTACTCAATTCTGATTTTTTTTCTATTAGAATGTTAGCTTTTTTTTTTATGTGGTCTGTGGCTTTAGCTTTACATAAGCCTTTGGCAAACTGATAAGCATCCAGCTGTCATGGAATAGACACATCTGGAAGGTCTGTATTGGCACAGTTGGGAAACTTCCTTCTCACTTCCCTTGCTCTCTGTGTTATTCTTATTTCAGTCTCGATGATAATGATAACCTCCCGAGTTTCTCAGCAGCATTTTCTGTTACTTTCTTTGGGCCTCATGTTGAGTTGCCTGGTTTGACTCTTGCCGCTCGTGTCGTGGCTGTTCCTGCTTATGGGTCTAAAATGTCATCCGCTCTCATTTTTGCAGAGGGTTTGGTCTCCTACCTCTTGTAAATTTTTCAACACATGATATCTTTAGAGCTTAAGTTACTTTTGGGAACAAATACGGGGTGGTTTTGGAAGTCTTGCTCTAAGATTCTTTTCCAGCATTACTCACACAGTGCCTCTGCAGCACTACTGCTGGACAGCTCCTCCAGCTCAACGTGCTTACCTGTGCTGACCAGTGTCATGCTCAGTCCCAGTGAAGCTCCACTGGATGGGTTTTTGTTTGCACCTATTCTAGCAGTTTGTGATCCGTAACTGAAATGTATTTCTTACCTAGCTGCATCTTTATTTCCTCTATAGCCTGTTGCAAAGAACTTTATCAGAATGTTGAAAAATCAGTAACTTTTATAGCACGAAGCATGAATGAACAATAGGTAATGGTAATTTGGGTTCAGAAGTTTTACAGATGTGCTCTAGTTGTGCTGTATTTGTTGGTGTTCTGGTTTACCTGATACTGAGATTATAGCCTGTTGGCCAAGCTTGTGCTGCAGCGTACTCTTGTGGAAGAGGTATAAATCTGATGCCTGCTCAGTGCTCAAATGCTAGCTGTAAAGGGTTTTATTACTCTTCAAGAGTGTTATGATGAACAGATAACAAAAACTGAGCTGGAATTTGTAGATGAATACCATTTTGACTCTGATGGTAATGGAGGCTTTTCTTTATTTTGACACAAGTGCTTTATCCTCATTTTTCTAATCTGTAGAGAACTGTTTTAAGACTGTTACTGCTTTTCTGCAGTGAAGACTGATATCCACAAAATTAATTTTTCATTCAGTGTTCAATCCATAATGTTTATTATATTTTCTCTCTTGTTGTTGATTGCCACAGTTTTTTTCCTTTTCTTATTTTCCTAATGTATTTTTTTCTTCTTTTTTTTCTTTCTGGTACTTCTAAATTCAATTTTTCCATTTTTCCATTTCCAGAAAACATTTCTACACATGAGACATTGTTGATTTCAGTTTCTCCATTTTAGAATTACCTCAGTGGATTAAAAAATAAATAAATAAATTGCATTTTCTAGCCTAATGCTAAATGGTTTCATTGTGCTTCTGCTTGTGCTTGCGAAGACCTATACTTTTGGAAATGACACAAAGACATGTAACTATATATGCAGAATAATAAATACGTGTTTTTACATTGTTTTATAGATGAATATATATTTCATTTTGAAGATGTAAAATTAATATTAGCATAACAGCTTGAATACAGAAAAACTACACTGCTACACAGTAATTATGTTTTATAGGATTCATTTGATTTTGTGAAAATAACGAGTGTAGATTATTTGTCCTGCATAAGCCCCTTTAGTTGTCCTGTTGGCTTTTTCAGCACTTGAAGTTCCTATGCTCACAAGCAAGTGTACAAATTACAGTGCGCTTTTCAGCAATTAATACTGAAACTGTATCTTATTATAGTTCTGCAGAAGGAAATGATAGCAAAAATCATGGAAGCATTGATGTGGCTATCACTCATAGATGGAGAATATCTTTTTCGTATCACAACAGTAAGTTTGGTTTAGTGTTATAGCTTAATCATGGTCTTGGTGCCTTATTGTACCAATATTGTAAGTATTTATGCATACTAGTGGAAAAAAAAAATTACCCTCAGGATAGAAGCACGACTTCAATAGTAATAATAATTTGAATAACATCAGTGTGACTCCTGCTTTACCCCGTAGAAGTGGCTTATTCTCTAGCACAAACATTCACAACAAATGGTGTTATGTCTTGTAGCATCTGCTGGCAAAATTTTAAATTATCAATATAAATTTAAAGATTTTTTTTTTCATTTTTCCGTAAAAATTGTAACAGTAGAGTGAGTTTAGCTTTTCCTTCATTAAAACTGTACTCTGAGAGTGTGAGGTATTTCTGTTCTTACACATAGTTCTAAGTTAGCAATCAAGTGCTGACTCTTGTGAGGATTTTTGTTATTACTGGAAAAGCATTTTGATTCTGTCATCATCTGTTTTTTATTGCTTTCAAACATGAGCACAGCAGGTGGCTTGCGCTGTTTATTTTAAGCATGCAGAAGTGTGCCTGGAAGAAGGTTGCTTCTCTCTGGGTTGGAAAATAGTTCAGTGTGATGGCTGGAGGTCCTCCAGCTAGGCTGCTAACACTGTCTTTGGACACATTCCTTCCTGGTTAGAAGTCCAGGTGGTTGCTTGCCTTGCTTTCATTAAGCTATTTGGTGTGCTGGAAGAAGTTTGCAGCGTTACTCCTTGACGCTTGGTCTGCTGCTCTGCATGGCACGCTCAGGTCCCAGCTCTCAGTGTCACTGTGCTTGCTGTGTGAAAGAATGGCATCCATGTGAGCGTCGTGGCAGACTTCTGACTGATGTATTATGGGGAGCTGGGATCAGAGGCAGCTGAGCTACTCGTGCAGGATAAAGCTGTAGCTCTGTCCATCAGATACCCTGCCTGCTGTGGGAGCTGTGTCTGGTCAAGTGTGCAGGATAGGCAGCAGCACCTGCTGCCCCGTTGTAATCACTGATGCAGCAGCCTTGTTAGGCACCTTCCTGCTGTAATGGCCTTTGCGAGGAATTGCTAATTGAAAGCAAAACAAGAAATCAGGAAGGTTTTCTCTAGAGTTGTTCACTTCTCAGAGACCTCATTTAGACTTTGTTTCCAGTCATTTTTAAAAATAGGAAAGCAATGTGATTTTTTCTTTGTTAAGGTGTGTTGTCATGCGGTGCCTATTAGCACCTGTCTTAGCTGAAATTAAGTGCTGAAGGTCTTACGATCTTAATTGCCCTGTTTCTAAAGAGGGAACACAACAGGAGTGTGTATCACAACACAAGATGGGTCCCAGCAGTTTTGCTGAGATCACCCACAGTGTGAGGGTGCCGTCAGTGTGAGTTCACTGTCACCGCCAGCACTGAGTTCGTGAGTTACTGTCAGCACTGCCGTCTCACTCCAGTATTCCCTGGGCTGGTTTAATTTGGAAGCACTACAAACAAACAAACAAAGTCAAGCAGATAAAACAATCCAGCAGGGTTACTGCCTTGATAATCAAAGTTCATTGACTACACACAGTAACTCTGAGTGTTTCCATGTAGCTGCAGTGACAGGAGCATGCTTTGCCTTCTTCAGACAACCAGGTAGCATCTATGGACAGGAGTGAGACTTCTCCCCATCCCTCACCGATGTGAATGCTTCCTGTAAGTGATTGAAATGATCTATCAAGTCCCTGTGTTCAATTCGAATAGGAGAAATCATTCATAGCAATTCGATAGCAGTGATATTCCCTTCACAAAGTTCTCAAAGTCTGAAAAAATAATATGCAGTGCTATGTTTTCTTGTGTGATTTTTTTAAATGATAAAATACTCTGTCGTCTTTGCCTCCCTAGTTTTTGAGTTATTATTTTTATCTATTATTAATCAAGGTTGTTCAGAGAAACTGATAGAAAATCAGATTATGTAGTGCCATAAAAAGACATATGAGAGAAGTTAAAAAGTATTAAGTTATAATGATAAATGTGTAATTGTAAGGAAATTGAGCTAAGCTAATGCAGGGTGTTGGATTCACCATTTTCTCTGCAAAAAGAATATTCATTTGACTGATGTGCATGTTGGTCTAAATTTAGCTTAGGGCTGATATCATCTTTAGGTTATTTTCTTTCTTCCTCTGTTGTTTGGGTGCAGTAGTTTGCATTATCTGTATCAGTAATACAGTTGAATTTCTTTGTTATTAGTTGCTGAATAATCTGTCATTTTCTTAGGAGAACAGATAAAATAGAAATATAATACTGAAGGATCTTCTTTTAAACATCCGTATTGTAGCTCTAAACTCTAAAATAAATACCTGAACTGTTTAACTTGCGTGCATACGAAGAACTGATTTTGTCTATGAAACTTTTAAATATCAAGGGATTTTGTGCATAAAAACCATAGTTTCAGGTTTTTTTTCCATCTCCTAAAATATTTTTAACTTCAGTGCATAATTGTTGTATCTGAAATCACTTATTGTAGTGCTGAAGCAAACCAGAGCTTGTTTGAAAAATGCTTTAATTTGCTGCTTATTTGGAGGAAGGCTGAGAGAGCAGCAGTGTCAGTGATAAGCCTGTATTGCTTCATATTCGGCTGATGCATGAAAGTGGCTTTGTGGTTGTTAGACCTGAAGCCTAAGTTTTATTTTACTAATAAAATGTTGAGAAATCAATTGGTGGATAAATTTTTGTTACACCAATGGGTGGTGAACAAACATATGTGTACAGAAAAATTGTCAAATTATTCAGTGGCTTTTACTGGTGGATCTATTTAATAAATTGAGATGGATGGGTAGAATGAGGTTATGGGGATGGGAGTTATAGAGTGTAGTTGGAGTGGGAAATAAGCAAAATATTTTTTGCTTTTTTCTGCAACCTTTCAAAGTGAGAAGCCCTGCTATTATTGGGTCAGCTAGCATCTCTGCAGATGGATACTTACAGCCAGGAACTCCTGGAGGAAATATAGAAGAAAGACAGAATACAGCAATTGCTACAGCCTACCAACAGGAAAACCATGTGAGTTATCACTCAGCGCCTCTGTTAGCTACCACGCTGTTGTAGTAAAAAAGGCATTGCAGCTCTGATCCAAGCAGCGCTCCCTCTCACTCCTTGCTCGTTCTACAGTAGATGTGGTGCGCTGTGGTGCCCTGTAGTGCCCAGTGAGAAATGACTGCCCTGTGAGACAGCTGACAATATAATTTCTCTTATTAATCAAGCAAATTAGAATTAATTTGAGGGAAGAATGGAAGCAGAGGAGAGCCTGCCCTTTGGAAGCAGCTACTATTCTAAGACTGCTGTGGTTTGTTTGGAAATGTTTTTCTTTAAAGTTGTTTTGTGCTGTAGTAGCTTTTCTGCAATCTTACTCTCGAAGGAGAAACAAAAAAAACTCAACCAACCTCTCCTGTTCACCCAAGGGTAATGTTTTTTTGTTTTTGTTTTCAATTCTTTCATATATTCTTCAGAAACTCATTCTTCTCACTGCTGTAAAGAAATCCTAGCTGTTCAACTGTCCGCCTACCGTCAATATTTCCCCACTAAACCACGTCCCTCAGTGCCACATCTCCATATTTCTTGAACATCTCCAGGGACAGTGACTCCATCACCTGCCTGGGCAGCCTTTGCCAGTGCCTCACCACTCTCTTGGAGTTGCTGTTTTTCTTATTATCCAGCCTGAACCTCCCTTGACTATTCCCTCTCATCTTGTCACAACTTGAAGCCATTCCGTCTCATCCTACCACTGTTACGAAGGAGTAGAGTCCAACCCCCACCTCTCCACAACCTTCTTTCAGGCAGCTGTAGAGAGCAGTAAGGTCTCCTCTTCTCTGGACCGAACCATCCCAGTTCCCTCAGCCACTCCCCATTAGACCTGTGCTCCATACCATTCACAGCTCCGTTGCCCTTCTCTGAACACACTCTAGGGACTGACACAGCATCCTGTGTCTGTTGCATGGTTTGTCTTCATGCCAGTCTGCTTTGTAGGAAAGCAGTTGGGCTATGTGCGGGAAGATGGGCAGATCTGGAAGGCTGTCTGCTGTTCATTAATCTGTTTAGTCTCCATCATACAAGACCAATTTCATTCTGAAAAATGTGGGGACTATATGAATTATACACACTATTCTCCTTGCAGGTCTTTAAGCACAGTTTTTTTTTTAATGTCTAACTAAAGTGGATGAATAAAGTTAAGCTAAGGCAATGCTTTGTAGCAATAATGAGTGAATTTAAGTTTGAATGGGAAAATAGTTCATGTAACCAAGTCTTTCTCTTAGGACATTTGTTTCTTCTTTATACCAAATGAAATAAAACATTGGCAAAGTCAGAATATAAATAATTTCTTGCACTAGCCTTACTTCTGTCTAAATTGCTTTAGGCCCTCAGCTGCATTGGAGGTGTGGGAGAGAGCAAAATAAAGGCCCCAAACATGCAAATAATTAATGAGATTTAAAAAATATATTGATGAAGCACAGTAGAACTGTCTACTCCTTCATCTATCTTTAAACAAAAAAGCTGTGCATTTCTAAGGCGAGAGGCCTTGCAAAGGTTATTAAGCACAGGACAAGAAAATACAGAACCACGTTTGGGAACTATTTCACCTGGATTTTGGCATCTGGGAACTGTTGCTTCTAACATCAGTTAAAAAATTATATTAAGTGTAAAGATACTTATTAAATAAAGCCTGTAATCATATAGAACCTAACAGCTTAACAAATCAATATTGTGTGTAGAACAAACTGGATATACTGCTTGTACTTACAGTGCTTTGAGTTGTGCTGTACTGGAAAACATTATATTTATAGCTTAGGCGCCTTGAGATTTGCAGTTCTCCTCTTATCCTTCCCAATATAAACTGTACTGTGAATGTGTGTGTGTGTGATGGGGCAGGAGGAGCAGAAGATAGGTCTACTTAGGATGAGCCAAGTATGGAGTTGGTGGGATCAATTTTTGATGTATTCTCATCAGAGGATTCTGATTCAAGGACGAGGAGTTGTGAGAATTGCTGCAGCAGTGATGGAGCTGCTCGTCAGAGTTCTTTGTGTAGCCAGATACAGGCGTTCCTGTTGTTACTGATCTTCTGCTGTAAGTGGACTGAGAACAGTGGATATTGAATTTCGTGGTCTTTTTTATTTATTAAGTTTGGTTGTTTTTTGTGTGTGTGGTTTTTGTTTTATTAATTCTTTAGTAATACCAATATTTCTTCACTTTTGTATCAGAATATAATCTTTTGAGTATGACTGCCATGTATGGCAACCTGCTGGATATCATCCGGTGATCAGCTGGGAACAAAGCGGCGTTGAACAGCCCATGCTGCCCTGAGTAGAACTGCGCATCCATAACACAAAGAAATGAGAATGGCAATGGGACTGATCCCAAAAATTCCATAGACAAGCAGCTGCGAGAGAAGTGTGGAACGTAGAGAGTCCACATAAAATTGCTAATGTGTGATTTTAAATCTTTGTTTAAATCTGCAAAATTTATTTTCTCTTTCTGTGTTTGCCTGAAAGCATCTATATTTTCAAAGTATATTTTAAGATTGCTGAGTGCTCTTAGTCCTGGATGCTGGAGAAATGAATTCACCAAATCAGTAATCTTCTTAATTTTTTAGATTCTTTTTAGAAACAGATACAGCTGATATAATTTAATATTCTGTTCCTGTGCAAAGACTTGGATAATGCATCTGTGAATGAATAAATAAATGGAAAGAAATGCAGTTTTAATTCTGGCAAAAACTGTTTATATTGCTTGCTCGTAAAATTGGCAGCAGTGCTCTACTCTGGGTAGCATTGTTGGTTATTGACACAGCGGAATATTAGTGGTTAGAAATAAAAATGAAGTTAGCTGAATTTCATAGCTTGGGCTTTTCTTTATTATTGTAATGTAGTATTGGCACCTGCAAAATCATGTGAGATGTTGGTTTCCCTTTTGACAAATACACTGTCAGAGATAAATCTATTATTATAACCTCCATTGATTGCTATTATCTACCAAACACTTGTTAGATATCAAAGCAGGTATTCTCAGTACTAGCCTGGATCCTCAAGGAACACTGAGGACTTATGGTGCTGGTTCAGTGGCAGCTGAGTTGCTCTTGAAGAAATCAGGGATCAGTTAAAACTCTGCTGTTGTCACTGCCACTGGTGAGTAGTACTCACCGAATCTGTCTTGTCTAGCTATCCAGTGTGTACTATGATAATGTAATTATTCTGTGTCATTTTCTTAATCAAGTTTTAGAAATTTTAGTGTTTTTATCAAAGAATAGCTTATGGTCTAAATCGAACATCAACAGATAAAGGCTCAAGTACAAAAGAACTGATCACTTACTGCATTGGTGAACCCTAACATAAAATGTTTTTGTGAGGTCTTTGACAGAATTGCAATCTCCATAAAGAGGTGGCATGTGGGAAGATAGGAGAGCACTTTTGAGGTGAACAAAGCCCCAGTGTGAACTGGAGGAAGGGCTCTGCAACCTATCAGTGCATTAAATGACCTTCAAAACTGGCTACTCTAGCAGACACTAGGGGAATAGGAAGAGCCAAAGGCCTTGATCCTGGCAAATGTGCATGAGATTGCACAGGATCTACCTCAGTGCTCTATGCATTTTCCTGGTTCTTGCTGGATACTAAGGTAGTACAGTAGATCCCTTCACTCACCTTAATGTAATAAACCAAAGTGGACCAAAAAACAGTTCTCTGTTAAAACTGGTTAAAATTCACAGCAATGCAGTCTCCAAAGTGGAATTCTGTTTACAAGTAAGATACAAAGGATGAAGGCCAAATTTGGCTGAGCACACTTACAGCTGGGAGACTTTCCTAAATGAACGTCTAACAGCATGCTTTTCACCAAAGATGGGCCTGCCGCAATGACAGTGAAAAAATAGTTCAAGCCATGATTTGAATGGACATTTTGACCCTACTATTATTCATTTTTACAATGAAGTTCTTGGTGTTTTTTTCTCCTCCCACTTACAATTAACAAGGTTTTTCTTCTGGTATTTATTTTGTTTAAATGTATCGAAAGAAGATCATTATCCTTATAGGAGTTAAAAAGGGGGGAAGGCACAAAGAGATCTATTTACAATATAGAAATACAACCTCAGGCACCAGTACATGCTGGAGGCTACCCAGATGGAAAGCAGCTTTGCAAGAAAGGTCCTCATGCGCCCCATTGGACTCCATGTTGAACACAAGCCAGTACTGTGCCCTTGGTACAAACAAGACTAATGATATCCCAAGGTGTATTAAACAAAATATTGTCAACAGATCAAGGGAGGTAATCCTTCTCCTTTACTCAACCCTAGAGTACACTTGGATTCCTAGACCACACTTGGAGTGCTGTGTCCAGTTCTGGGCTTCTCAGTACAAGGGAGAAATATGGAGCTATTGGAGAGAGTCCAGCAAAGGCCATGAAAATGGCCTTTCTTTCTCTCTTGTATTAGGAGAGGCTGAGGGACTTGAGTTTATGTAGCCTGGAGAAGTGGAGTCCTGTGAGGGGATGTCATCAATGTCTGTAAATTCTAGAAAGTAGAATATAGAAAAAGATTGAGCGAGGCTCTTTGCAGTGGTGCCCTGTGACAGAACAATAGGTAATGGGCACAAAATTGAAACCTATGAGGTTCCAACTGAGTGTCAGGAAACACTTCTTCACTGACTGCATACTGGATTAGGTGCCCAGAGAGGTTGTGGAGTCTCCTTCCTTGGAGGTCACAGAATCATTTAATGGCTAACGTTGGCATGGACCTCTGGAGGACATCTGGCCCAACCTCTGCTCAAGCAGGGACACCCAGAGCAGGGTGCCCAAGACCATGGTGAGACTCACCAGCCTGTAGTTCCCTGGGTCTTCTTATAAATGGGAGTGATGTTTCCCTTTTTCCAGTCACTGGGGACTTTGCCTGACAGCCACAACTTTTCAAATATGATGGAGAGTGACTTGGCAACCACATCTGCTGGAGAAATCCTTATGGAGAGCATCACAGCTCTTTGCTGAGTCAACCGCTCCCCTAGTTTCTTATCATCCTTTAATTTATCAAGATCTTTGAAAGCTTCCTGGACAACATGCTATCAACTGTAGGTGACCTTTCTTGAGCTGGGGGTTTGGACTGGATTAACAGCTGTTATTTTTTGAGCTATTTTACAATCTGCAACCTTGAATGATGAATGAAAAGTACTGGGAAAAATGATTTCACTTTCAAGCTTCATGCATCAATATGTTTTTTTAATATCAAGAAGAAAGCACTGTAGCAATAGCATCTGAATGTGCTGCTTCCCTTTCCTTAACTATTTAAAATACGAGTGTGGTTGACTCCGTAAGTGTTGATAGCTTTAAAGGCATAAGGAAAAAATCGTGTGAAAAATAGAGTTTGGGTGGGCTGAAATACTCCAAATTCTTTATAAGATTTTTAATGAAATGTTCTATCAGTATTCTAAAGTAATTCCCCCTTAACATTAAAAAATACAGAGACCTCCAAGATGCTCCATCACCTTTGTGTAGAAAATGGCAGCCAGAAAGAAATCTCCTTATTCAGAGGATGTTTTATAATTACAACGGTTTGAAAAATTTACTATTGCATGAAACTCACAACAATTTCTCTTTCATGATGGATGAAATACCTGCTTAGTTGAATTGTAGTCTATACATGATGACCATTGTCCTGTTGTTTAAAGAGAGGGGTAATTTTATTCATATTTGAAGAAGGAAACCTCTGAGTACAAACTATTCTGTGCAGTTTTACATTGATTTTACATTATCTGAAATATATACTTATATATTTGTATATATATTAGATTTTTTAGGCTTTCATTACTTCAACTTACATTAAAATAAACATCAGTGAAGAGATGGCATTGAAGTCACACCCTCCTTTCTATTTGTAATCTTGATGTGATCTTTGATACATCCAAAAATGTGAGTTGTTGCACAAGTACCCATAATTATTAGAAGTAATTAATTGCTGTCTGCCTTAAGCAGACGTGCCTTTGTAGTTGAGCATGGTAATCAAAGAGACAAAATTACAATTCTGCCATTGTGAATCTAACCAATACTGAGTTACCAAAGCAAATATCTCTCTCTGATGAAATGTAAAGCAAAAAATATATTGGCTTTCTAGTAAAATATAAAGTATTACATCTATTTATTTTACTGATGCATGTAAAATCTTTGACTAAATCAGATAGATAGCAGTAAGGTTTTCATTACCTGTATTTGAAGTTTCTATTGTACTGTTATACAGTGCTTTCATTCCAGCTACTACAGTTATGCATTGAGTTATGCACAGAGATATATGGTTTGCAGGCTGAGTATATCAAGCTAGATTTTGAACCAATTAGGGCATTTTTAAGTCTGGAAAAGTTTATTGTTAGTTTCAAAGGAAATTCAGTAGGGAAAGGTGTCTTTACAGTTTCTACTTCGTGTTTATTATAACCATATTTCTACTTGGACAAATTCTTTTTCCCTTCATTTGTGGATGGATTAAATGAATTGGCAGCTTGTGTAAATGCAGGCAGAACACGAAAAGAAGGCAATTCTATCTCGGAATGTTACACTGCAGCCCTTTTCACCCACCTGGAATCACAGTGAATGACATTTTTTTTGTTGTTTCTTTCTGCTCGATTTGAAGTTTTATTTATAATGTAATACTCTGCTGTGGGATAGCAGCAGAAAAATCAGGGTTAGGAGGTTGATGCAGAAAGAAGGTAGACAGAAGAATTAACTGGCATACTTACAGAAGGAAAAAAGCTATGCTGCTCAGTTTCCCTGGATAAATGAGCCCACTTGAAAAGGCGTGAGTGCAATGATCCCATTTCTAGGGAAACTGTTCTTTGAATTATTGTTCAGAAAATAACTAGTCATTGAACTCCTGCTGTTTCGGGGCTTAAGCTTCTGTTTCTAGACCTCGTTTCAGGTTTGAAAATCTGAGCTGTGAAGGTTTTTTGGCTCATCAGATTCACAAATTCAGAGGCGCTACTTATTTAAAGCAGCTTGAGGTAGTTGCACCATATATTATGTAATCTACTCAAAAAGATG
>PPHD01008108.1:0-14323 GCA_002909625.1 Bambusicola thoracicus | reverse complement strand
TTTTTTTTTTTTTTTTTTTGTCCAAAGCAATGTTTGCTTGAGAATGGAGATTACAATTTCTTTTAAGCTAAAAACTACACACAAACGGACACACTATAACAAAATGTGAAGACAGATATGTTCCTTGTAGCTGATATTTTACTGAAGGCTTGTGATGCTTTTTGCACAAGCAACACTGCTTTTAACACAGAAGTTTGTACAAGATAATCCATGAGAAAACAAACTGAGATTTTTTGGGCAACACTATACACTAACAAGGATATGAATAAAGAAACAGGACTGCAAATCTGCCTTTCAGGCATTTAACTGACTTTCAGGTGAGGCTAAGAGAATTATGTGAAGGTCTCAGCCCACTCTTCTTAACTCAGCCTACCAAGCCCCCTCCATCCCTGGCGAAAAGCCCCACTTGCTTGTGCCTGAGATCTGTGCTGCTCTCACCTGAGAAGGGAGAAAGGAACGTTCTTCACGTACCTTAAACAAAGATGCTGTCACAAATATGGATTCACAGGCTAAGTCCACTTCAGCGCCTGAATCAAGCTTCTCCTTGAGCTCTTTGCAGGTTTTTGCACTTCCAGAGCGTCTGAAAATACCCTCAGTGGAAGGGCCTTCTTGGTACAGGAGGGAAAGCATGTCCTAAACAAAATGAAAAGGCAGAGAGGGTTTCTCAGAAACATGTTTTACCACTGTAATGTGGTTTTACCACTTCGGTCGCAGGCAAAAACCTCTGAGTCCTCAGAAAGTTCATATAGAGGTCAGGGCTCACCTCCACACAATGCCATACTGCACAGCAAAGCTACGGCCCGGGGTGCTGATTTTGGTAAACATCCCTTCAAAAACACCGTGCCACCACTGCTGAGCACTGACCTCGTGTATGATCTCCTCCAGGATCTGGGCAAGTTTTAGCCATGGCGTTGAAACAAATAAATGCCGTAGCAAGGGAAAAGGTTACTGTCTACCTAATGCAGAGCCCTCTGCAGGAAGATAAAAAAACATCCCTGCTCACTGGCGTGTTCAATCTCAGCCATGATCAGAGAAGAAGATTTCTGTACCAACTGACACCCTGATGTCTGTAAAAAAGGAGATTTCATCTGCTTGGAAAGTGATTGTTTATATCCACCTGCACTTCTCCATCAGATCAGAGCTGGATTATGTCCCTTCTGGGCCTTGGGAGCAGAATGGCATCTGCAAGCAGCTCAGGGCTGCTGGTGAGATCAGCTGCGAGGCTGGACTTGGCTGCTGGCTCTTTTGGGCTGTCTCCCTGACATGCTCATGATCACCTCTCCAAAGATTTGCTCTAAGAAAGAGAGGTAACGACTTCAAGTTGCACCAGGGGATGTTCAGTTTGAATACGAGGAAAAATTCTTCTCAGAGTGGTGAGGCAGTGGCACAGGCTGCCCAGGGAGGTGGTGCAGTCACCGGCCCTGGAGGGGTTGAAGAAATGTGTGGATGTGGCACTGAGCGACACGGTTAGTGGGCATGGTGGGGATGGGTTGACAGCTGGACAGATGATCTCTGTGGTCTTTTCCAACCTTAATGATTCTGTGGTTCTATGATTCTAAGCAATGTGGGAGTTGTTGCGTTTATCTCTTCTGAGGGAAAACACACACACACAGTCTCTGTAACCACGTGCATGTACACACTGGGCTGAGGACTGAGTTATCAAAGGGATGGGGAGAAAAGGTACACCAGGAGAGAGCTTGACATCACAAAACCAAGTCATTCTAGCAGTAATAGCTAAGCAGAGGCTTCTGGCTTCTTTCAGAGTCTGGTCGTGGCACACAATGCAAATATCACTAATGGAAGCTGTATTTTTAATCTTTACTTTCTTAATGTTTCTTTCTTGCTCCTGTAGAAGTGGAAAGTGATGTGTGTGCGGCAGGAGCACCTCTCAAGGCAGCAGGACTCATGTCAGCATTTGCATTTATTTGGCGGGGATTTACAGCTCTGCTGACAAAACACCAGTCTCGCCGCATAAACAAACACCTTTAAATTATATTTGGAATAAAATAGCCACGAGATCAAAGTTGGAAAAAAAGCAGTAAATCCAAAAGATTACACGAAGGAAGCTAATGGTGTAAGATAATTCAGTGAGGCGATGGCTCACAGAGAGCCCTTCAGCTGTGAAAGCAAGTTTGGAGCTTTGCAGCAGCAGATATCAAACGCCTGCAGCATTCATTCCTAATATCTCCCTTCTCATGCAGATAAATCCCACACAGTATCTCAGATGCAGTTTTCCATTCTCCAGAGATGCTGCGTGAAATCAAAAGCAAGTTATATTTTGTGGCATAAACACAGCGTTCTAAGATTCAAACCACAAAGTCAACCAAGCTCTGATTCTGTACTTAGTAACTCTGCACTTTCTTCAGATACAATTTTCCTTACAGTTATGTTTTGGAGAAATTTCCAAGATGCAGCTTTGGCTCCCCTCTCAAAGGGAGAGAAAGAGAGACCAGATCCTCACAGGGTTCATCTCTAGAGGGCTTATTTAAACAATGATAAAAATTTACACTGCCCCCTCAAAAGAAAATACCAAACCCACGCTCTCAAAAGACCTGAAAAGTCCTGGTGTGATTCACTGTGCAGGAAATGATAAAGCAGCACATCAAGCAAAAGCTTTGGAGACAAACACATCTGTTACTGTAAACTGATGTAACCCCATTGATTTCACATTGTTCCAGCTGGAAGTCGGTCTGCTGAAACAAAGGGCCCAATCCTGCAGGGTTCATGGTGGGAACTGCTCCCTCCCTTTGGCAAACATTTCAATTGCTGCATCAACAACAGGGCAGTCCTCAGGACACCTTCCTGACCCAAAATCATAGAACCACAGAATCATTCAGGTTGGAAAAGACCTCTAATATCATTCAGTCCAAACATCAGCCCACCACCACCGTACCACTAACCACGTCCCTCAGTGCCAACATCTCCACATCTCTTGAAACCCTCCAGAGACGGTGCCTCACCACTCCTCCTGAGAAAAAATGAGGACCCAAAGTGCTTGTCTGCCCTGGGATGGGTGTCTCCAAAAAAGGCTCTGAAAAATGGTTTGAGGGCAGGTGGCATCTCTGCGCAAGCACAGGCTGCCTATGCTGGACAGCAGATATCACCTGCTTGGGGCTGGGGATTCTACAGAAACCTTAGGAGTGGTTTGAAAAGTATCCATGAATATGGTGTTTATCTGCACTGCACAAGTGAGGATTTGGGAACCAGCCTTACAACATAGGCTATAGAGAAGCAACAGCCCAGAGCAGTCACATGCTTCTCAAGCTGTCTGGCATTAACCAGGCCTGACCACAGTATATGCTAAAAACCAAAGTTTTTGTTGGGAACCATAAATGAGGTTTCCTGCTGTTTTTTCTGCTTGAGTAATTGCAGTGTCCCATTTTCACAGCATCTCCGTATTCTCATTGGCTGCATGAAGAAATTCCACCGCTGTAAGAGCCAGCCCTGTGCCTGGACTCACCAGGAGAGGCTTGGGCAGGTTGTCATCCTCGCAGATGGCTGTTAGCAGCAGGCCAAAGAGCTTCCCAGGGGCAGCAGATGTCGAGGAGAGGGGCGCGTTGTCCAAGTGGGTGCCTGGGCCACGCCAGAAAGCCCAATTTATGATGGATCTTTTCCTTTTAAATGACTTCTGGCTCAAGTCTGGGAAAAGAGAGAGGTGTTTATTAGAAGAAATGCATTTCAATTCTAATTCCAGTATTTGTTTTGCAGCGGTTACCATGGTATCAAAGGAAAAAATGTCATGAACTCAACCAACATCCTGGCATCCGGCTTGGCCTAATCCACCATGTGCATACCTGTGCATGTGCGCGTGACTGCGGCCCAACCACGCTCTCAGGAGGATCACCAAGAGCCACACTGCACGGCCCAACCACTGCGTCAGGACTTTGCATGTGGTTGGCCTGTGCTCAGGGCCTCATCTCCCATCTGCAGGTGTGAAACCACAGACCTTCTTTGGGAAAACTGCACACACAACCACCACCGGCCTCCCCTTGGCTGACCGTCTGGAGGTACCCTTATTTCCCCAGCACTGTGATGAGCTTCTGCTGTCGTGGAGGGTAGAGGGTAGAATTAATGCTTGCAGAAGTACAGATTGCAACATAATACCAGATTTTTCTCTCCTATACTTTACTATGTGTGTTTTTTAGCCCAAACAGTGATTTTTGTTGCACATCATTCCAATCTGGAAGATCATGCTCCCTTAGGGAATGGGTGGAAGGCTTTTCATTAGAGATTTACAGGATGAAAAGTTACAGTTTAACTCAAAATGTGAACATACACATGCTAAAGCCTGATGAAAAATTCCTTTCATAAAAAAATAATGAGGACATACATTTTAAGCAGCCCAAAGCTCCATGAAATATAAGCTTGGCAATGTCTGTGGCTTTACTTGACACATCATGTTTTGGGAGAACGTAAGTACAACTTTCAGAACAACAATTTTTCTTTCAGATGAGCAGGATATTTGCACATGACCATGGCTTGCTCCAATTGGAGCTCTGGACACATAATCACAAATATAGTTTGGTGTTTTTTTCCTGACAGCTTTGTATATCTCAGCAAGTAAAAATTAAGGAGAGATTCTATTTTGGAGGAAAAAGGAGTAGCTGAAATGAAAGAAAAAGAGTCTTAAAATAAGGAACTTTTCTCAGTCTCTCAACTCTTCAAAGCCATGGCCCAAATGGATGATGTGAGCAAGGGGTAACTGTGATGAAATGCAGCTCCCCTGGAACACGAGGCAAAGCTTAATCGATGCTCTTCAGCACACCAACAATACCGGGCAGTGAAATGCTACCTCACTTACAAAATCAACATACTGAGCAACAGAACTCATTTGTTTCCCACCCATATTTCAAAGGGGGGAGAAATGTGGGGGTAAAGTGCAAACGGGAAGAGGAAGATGTGCACTTTCTCCTCTTGAAACATGTGCAGAACTACATTTGGTATACAGCCTGCTCCCAGCCGGGACAGATGCAAGTTATCACTCTGTGGAAGACACAGCTCCCATATGGAGACACCAGAGTGCACCCCAGGGCCTGCTATGGTGGGTTGTTCTAGCCCAGAATCAGAAAAAAAGCACCACCACGTTGGCTGCTCATCTTGCTCGGAGCTCACAACAGCAGCCATCTGCCGAGGGATCAGCTGGGCTCATATCTTACACGAAGCGAATTCGGTCTCTTCATTGGCAGCATCTCAGCTGCACAAGTGCTCATTTCCTCCTCTCACAGACTAATCAGGAACTTCCAAAGAAAACCTCAGATCTGCTTAGAAACACAGTGTCCTTCCTGACCAAATCCCTTTCAAGCAGTTTTCAAAGACCCTCTTTCTGTATTGAGACCAACTTGCTGAAAATTTGCTCTCTCTTTTAGCAGACGACTAAGTAACAACTTGGATGACAGACGGGTCACTGACAGCAATCAGCTCTTTCAAGTCAAACTTCAGGCAAATTAGCATTTATAGTATTTTTTAGACGTGTGCTCATGAGCATGACTTAATGGCGGTGTTCAGCAGCTGGGTGCTGGTCCTGTTACGTGTCGAAAAGCTGCAGGAGGGAAACATCGTGGTGCTCCCACACAGTAAATTCTCCTGTAGGTTTTTCAGCTATCCTGCCAGCACTGCCAACACCACTACAGCAGCACAGTTGGTGTCCACACAGCCTCTTACCTCACAGGACAGCCAGTTGTCGGTCGTGCCCTCCTGTCACTACCCATACGGCCTCGCGTGGTTCAGCCGAGCAGTTTCATAGAATATAGAATTGTTTGAGTTGGAAGAGACCCTTTAAAGGCTGCCTAGTCCAACTCTCCTGCAACAGGAACACCTACAGCTTCACCAAGTTTCCCAGAGCCCTGTCCAGCCTGACCTGGAGTGTCTCCAGGGATGGAGCACCCACCACCTCTCTGGGCAACCTGTGCCAGTGCCCTGTAAAAAGCTTTTTCCTTACATCCAATCTAAATCTCCCCTCTTTTAGTTTGAAATAATTTCCCTTTGTCCTATCACAACACACCATACTAAAGTGTCCTTTTATCTTATATCCTCCTTTAGATACAAAAGTCTGCTTTCACGTCTTCCCAGAGCCCTTCTTCTCCAGGCTTAACAGCCCCAGCTCTCTCAGCCTGTCCTTGTAGCAGAAGCATCCCTTTGGTGAGGCTGGTCCAGCAACACCAACGCTATGGGGGCTGGCGTACCACAGGTGATGGCAAGGGGCTGGCAGGAGGAGGATGGGCTTGGTGGCACAGAGATGCAAGGCCTCACAAACATGAAATCCTGGCCAGGGTAACTATTTGATTAAAAATCATATGGTTCTGAACGTGCCAAGGGTGCATGCCACGTCTGTGCTGTGGTTACAGGGAGAGGTGGCTGAAGGTGCTGCTCAAACTTGGATTCCAAGTTTCTGGTTTTATCACGTTTTCAGGAAAAATAAACAGAATACTGTTAGTGCTCAGGTAACACCACCACCAGAAGAGCAAACACTTGCTGAGGAGCAGGGAAGTCCTCTCCTGCCTGGGGTGAGTTTCTCTGGAGCAGGGAAGGAGGGTTACACAGCATCTGGGCATAAAAGCATGGGCAAATAGAACCTGCTCCCTGTAAACTGCCCTATGTGGTGCTGTGCCCAGTGGTCCCCCAGCAGTCCCACACTGCTTGGTTTGCTGACCTGAAGACAAGCCCAAAACCAGATCATGGCCTTGGCTAGCACACAAACGCCTTTCATCCTTTTCCAAAACCAAAACACGTGAGAAAAAGGTGGGAAAAGCACAACGAACAGCAAGGTGATCTGGTTTGCAACAGCCAGACCTATGCATTACTCTAATAGGTTCCATCAGCCAAGGATGGAAGCAGGTAAGGCACAAGGACACACAGCTTCTTTCCCAGCCGTGTGGCCCTGGCCCTGCTTCAGTTTCACAGGCCGCCCCAGTGCCAGCCTGCCCCCCTCCCACAGCTCACACCGTGCTGTCGACATCACATCTGTGCTGATTTGCATTCCTATTTTCTCTTGCCAGTCAATGTCAGCTGCCAAGCGGGGCCTGTAAACCTAATTACACCCCTCTGCTAGATTGCCTCATTCTTGAAATATGCTGTGAAGTAATACATGATACAAATTACTTGGGGGAGTGGGGGGGTGAAGGAGTGTGGAAAGGAAATTAATTTATATAAAAACACAATTGATTTCCGGAATAATTTGTAACAGGTACTAATATTACCTTGCTACATTTAATTTCTCAAAACATTACAAATGGATTCTACCCATACATTTTAGGAGATCTTGGCTGTTGGGGGTTGCAAAGTATAACAGAGGGCACATATAATATTTTTATTGATATGGAGTCATTAACAGGGAGGAAGGGCAGAATTCCCAACTAAGCTTAGCGTGATAGCGTGTGAAGCACAATAAAAACACACTGTGGGATGCACCCCTGTCACATGGTGTTTATAGCCTAACGCCCCAGCCCGTAAAGATCTGCCCATATGTTCTACCCGTGAGCAGTGAGCAGTCACTGTATCGTTGACAACAGACTACAAAACAGAGAGCAGGTGCTCATATTTTTGCAGGACCAAGGCCAAAGGCAGGAGAAAATATTACTGTTTTCATCTTACTTGGGGAATAGTGAAATAAAGAAGCTGTATTCCCTCACTTCATCTACGTGCAGTGCCATAGAATCACTGAATCATGAAGGTTGGAAAAGACCACTAAGATCTTCCAGTCCAAGTATTAAACCATCCCCACCATGCCCACTAACGATGACCCTCAGTGCCACATCTCCACACTTCTTGAACACCTCCAGGGATGGCAACGGCACCACCTCCCTGAGCAGGCTGTGCCACTGCCACACCACTCTTCCTGAGAAGCAATCTTTCCTAATACACAACCTGAACCTCCCCTCGTGCAATGTGAGGCCATTATTTCTCACCCTATTGCTGCTACCTGGGAGAAGAGGCTGACCTGCACGTCACCACAACATCCTTTCAGGCAGTTGTAGAGAGCAGTAAGGTCTCCCCTGAGCCTCCTCTTTGCTAGACTGAATAATCCCAGCTCCCTCAACCACTCCCCACAAGCCTTGTGCTCCAGACCCTCCACAGCATTGCTGCCCTTCTCTGGACACACTCCAGGGCCTCGTTGTCTTTCCTGTAGTGAGGGGCCCAAAACTGAACACAGTACTTGAGGTGCGGCCTCACCAGAGCTGAGTACAGAGGGACGACCTCCTCCCTGCTCCTGCTGGCTGCGCTATTGCTAGTACAAGTCAGGATGCCATTGGCCTTCTTGGCCACCTGGGACCATCTGGGCATACTGTTAGTTCATGTTCAGCTGACTGTCAACCCCAGAAATTCATGCCCAGGCTGACCCGTGAGACAGGTGCCAGTAAGGGAGGCGGGCAGTCCGTGGTACCTTGTTCTGACAGAAGATGCTGAATTCTGTGCAGAACTGAAGCCTTGGCTTCTGTATCAGACAACCTCCCTGCTTTGCTGCAGAGCACAGAAAGGGCTGCATGGAGATACTCCTTTAACAGACTTACAAAACCTGCAGCGGGAAGATCTTGTCTTTCTTTCACTGGTTTTAGAGCAACCTCTTGCAGGCAACTTGTCAAACTGTAACTTATAAAAACAGCACACGGGCAACAGCATGCTCAAATCGGGGAGAACCACACAGCAAAATCCCTGTGCAGCTGGCACAAACATCTGCCCGCTGCTCCTCACTGCCCACCCTCCATCCCAGCACTCTGGCTTCCCCCAGCACTGCCAGGCCATGGGCAGGCTCTGTGTTCCGGAGGCAGCAGCAGACCACGTACCGTGCAGCGGTGGGCTCTCAGCCAGGCGGCTTGGCTTCAGCACGAACTGGCACTGCAGCTCCTGGGGCAGCTGCTCTGTCAGAAAGGAGCCCTGCAGCTGCCTGGGGCAGGCACAGTGCTTCGAGCCATGAGGCATCGCATCGCGGATGTGGCTCATCTTGATCCCAAAGGGATATTCGTGCCCTGTGCAAAAAGAAATCCCTGTCACGCAGGATGGACTGGCTGGAGGCTCTCAGAGCTCCCATCTACCTTGGAGGAAAAGCAGTTTTTGCATGCTGGCCACAGCAATTTTTCAGTTACCTGAGAACCGCCATTTTTCTGCATATTTACACTGACATAAATAATACCTGGGCAGATGTGGAGTTACTGCATTCAGTGTAACTAAACAGATGTAAAGGTACCATCAGACCTACTACAACTGCATCATATAAAAGCCCATCAGAAGAACACAAGTGACTGTTTGCGCGTTCAGTGTTTATTCTTTCTCCTGCTTTACATGTGATGCTGCAGGTTTAGGTGCTGGTTTCTCATATGGTTCTGGCAAGAAACAAGATTTTGGGAGCAGTCATCTGTCACCTGAGCGTGCAAAACAAAAAACAATCCACTATGAAAGTGATCCTCCCTGCCTCTGCATGATAATGAAGCCAGGAGAGACACAAGTGCATCTCCTGCCTGAGGCTGAGAGGAAGGAAACGTGAATCCCAGGGCTGCTGCAGGTGAGCTGCATTCAACAGCACCTTTTGGGACTGTGCAGAGGCAACTTATTTCTGGAGGAGCTTCCAAAAAATGCCAGCAGAAAGACATGCTTTGAACTTGCCTAAACACATGGCAGCTAAAGTGTATTAAATCTGAAATGCATTAGTTAATTAAATTAGTTAACTTGTACTTAAATTTGAGTGCTGATGGACGAAGAAAACTTATTTGAGACAATAGGTAGGGTGAAACTGAAATGCAGTCAAACTGCTTCAAATGTGCACTGACTGAGCTACACATAATAATCTAAAAGACGAACTTCGGTCCATTTCAAAGACAAAACAATTTGCAATGTCCATAATGTGTGCAGGTTAGACAGTTCATAAATATTAATGCTGTCTGACTACAGCAAAGCATTTGTAGCTAAGGATGCTTTAAGAAGGAATGCTAAGATTTACAGGAATTAGATTTGCAGGAGAAGAACAGAAATTCTATGATTTTTTCTCATTCTGATTGTGTGTGAACTCTTATATAGCACAAGTAATGCTGGACTTCTGTGGGGAAAAGTTTCTTAAAGGTTCTTAATAACGGGAGGGATTTGTTCTCAAAGAACCACAGGCCAAAATCAAATCAGCCCATCTCATCACATCTCAGCTTTGGGTTGGTTTCTGGTGACAGAATGTTTGACAAAAAACATTTTAGGAAGTGAATAAGAACAGTTTGCTCCTAGTCAGAGGGGAGCTGCCAGCCAGGAAGAGAATCATAGAGTCATTCAGGTTGGAAAAGACCTCTAAGGTTATGCAGTCCAACCATCAACCCACCCCCACCATGCCCACTGACCACGTCCCTCAGTGCCACATCTTCACATTTCTTGAACCCCTCCAGGGACGGTGACTGCACCACCTCCCTGGGCAGCTGTGCCACTGCCTCACCACTCCTTCTGAGAAGAAAGGTTTCCTAATATCCAACCTGAACCAACCTGGTGCAACCTGAGGCCATTCCCTCTCATCCTATCACTAATACAAGTCTGCAGAAACACAGATCTGCAAAGGCCCACTGGAATGAGGTGAGCTGTGGAAGCACAGAGCATTTCTCAAAACTCTGCTGAGCTGTGCTGAGGAGGAGAGTAGAGTAAACAATGCTATGGGACTGTAGGAGGAAATATGGCAAAGCTGGAGTGGCTCCATGGGAGGAGGTGGCTGAGGGGAGATGTTGGCTCTGGGAAAGAGAGGCTTCTGCAGCCAAAAATAGCAAAAACAGGGCAGGAATAAATAAGCTTTTTCTGTCTCTGTGAATGTGACACAATCAGACACGTTGCTCTTCAAAACTAAGGATCAGCATCTGCTCAGCTCCCTAAATAGGCAAACTTGGTGACAGTGAAATAAGAGGAAGAAAGGGGAAAAAAAAACAACAAAACAAAAGAGGAAACCGTATATCAGTATTCTCTGCATTTCTCGCTTCCTTCAGCACTAAAAACGAGTGAATGCTGAAAAATAAAGTGATGTCACCAACATACCAATAAGAGGGTATGGAGCGTCTTCTCTTCCTGAAATCACCCACAGCTTGTAGTCTTTTTCAGAGCCCTTTGGAAACAAAGTCAAGAATAAGTTTGCCAGCCACTATGAACAAGTTCGTGTCAGGTTTCTCACCATATAACCTGCACCTCACCACTGGCATCAGTGGAGCCCCGTTTACTCCCACAGTGCCCAAATTTGCCACCATGCAAGTTTCTGAATTCTCTGCCATAGGGAATGCAGCCCCCTCACTTGCAGCCATCCCAGCTGGTGCCAGGGGTGGTGCCCAAGGGACTCGTGGCACTCAGAACTGCCCCAGGCAGCCTTGTGGGCCCTGCTGTGCGGCTGCTGGGGGTCCGCACTGCTGGGGGTGCAAGGGCTCGGCAGCACTGTATGCTGCTTTAAAGCTGCGGAACCCTTCTTCATAATTCACAGTGGGGAGGATAAATTTACATCAAAGGAGACAATTTCCAGAGGACTGGAGAATGCGAGCAACTTTAGGCAAAGCTATAGAACTGCTGATTTGAAAGCACATTCTAAAGATCGCCTTCAGCATAAATATACAAGTCAATGTTACAGCTTACTTGAAGGAGGAGAATAGCACATTATTTCAGATATGAAAGGGAGGCAATAGAGACAGAAAGAATGACATTTAATACAAACCACTTTCAGAAGGAAGGGCAACAGCAAAGTGGATAAATACGCAGTATGAAATGTGAACCATTGCACCTTAAATGCCTTTTCAGTGAGAATAATTAAAGTCTAAAAGTTCTCTGGCTACAAAAGATGATAAACACCCCAAAGCAGTATTAAGCTCGTCAATTAAATCCTCCCTCCTTGTAAACGGATTTGCCCACTGTCAGGCACTGTCTGGACCTTTATGCAGTGTCCCCAGAGCTCCTGAGACTCTCCTGCTTACTGCACACACCCACTGTAGTGCTGGTGCACCCCACAAAGACCACGCGGTTCGCTCACTGACTGACAGAGCTCTCTGGGCCATATTAGCACTGCTGTTAAGTCAGCTAGCAGGAGGCAGAAGGAAAATAAATAGGCTTTGGAGACATCTCTGGTGCCTCAGGGCAAGCCGCCAGGAGCAAATAAATACAGCTGAGGAGCACAAGAAAAGTATTTACTTTTCCTTTTAAATATATATATATATGAAAGGGTTAGTTACTGGGAAGAGGGGGCAGGGAAGGGGAAGAGCCAAGCAGGGCTCATCTCCTGATTGCAGATGTTGTCCTTTATGGGCTTTATCAGGCCATTTGTCACTGGAACTGTGGCTGTCCCAGATAAAGCTGCAAGTGTACCTGCGGAGCTGGGGAGCCCAAGGCCCTTCTTTCTGTTCCCCCGAACACCTGGGAGAAAGGCTCAATGTCATTTTGTGAGAACTGGTTGTCATTTTGTCAGAGAAACCAGAGGGAAAAACCCCAGTGCATGAAAACAGAGTGAGCTCAGCCAAAGTAACATGAACCACACAACGTGGGAAATGTAGTTTTCATAATTGCTATTGAAAAGTCATAGAGCTCCTTTCAAGTGGTTCTCTCTGGACATAAAAAGCCCCTCAAGATGGTGCAAGGAAAAGCCTCCTCGCAGTCAGATCAGTCCTTCGGGGGAGCTGGGTGATATATAGACTGCAGCTTCATTTATTTAGCTTGTCTGATTTTATTGCTAATCTGATGATCTGCCACTAATGAAAAAGGCTTTATGCTGTGCAGATGCAGTGAAAAGATGCAGTAGATTACTCTGAGCAAATGATTCCATGGGCAAGATTGTACATCTCGCAGAAGGCTTTCATTTTTTTTCCACTTGAAATAGAAATGTAAAGAGGAGGAATGGCCTGATGGTGCTACATACAAAAGAACACAGAGCTGCAACAAAGCCAACTCCTCCTTCCGTGCACCACAAACACAACACTCTTTTTTGGTAACACCATCTTCCTGATTTTTCTGTAAAAGAAATGAGGAAGTGCAAATGACAGCCACGAAATGGGTAAAAATGAGATGTATCGCAATACAGAATCGCAGCTGTAACGTAGCATGGTCTTGATTTTTGGCATAGGCTGCGGCAGATGGTGGGCTTGATTTTAGCTCACATCGTATCCTCTTCACTTCTATGAACTACAGAGCTACCTTAACCGGACAGACAGCAGGACTGTGAGCTTGGGCCACAGCACTGGTGTAGGCGGGACATAGCAGATGTAACAGAAGAAATTGCTGCACCCAGGAACAACCACGCTAGCAAGGTGAGTCCTAGACTCACTAAAAGCCTGTGTAAATTAGGGATAAGGAATGCAAGGGAAGGCAAACTCTGGGGTTACTCTAGTTTGGGTGAGAGGTCTCAGGAAGCTTCAGGGAAGCACAAGAGTGGCATGTGGTCATGTCTGACTTCTTACACAGGGCTGCAGTAAGGGAAGCTTTGTCAGATTCCTTGCATCTAGAACAACACAGACACCAAGCCCAACACATTCAAAAACATCTTGTTACCCAAACAGCCAACTGATAGGCCATTAAAAACCTGTCATCCAGGAGCTCCTATGACCATCAGCATCGATCAGACACAGTGAAAAGATGGGATAAAAACGCTAAGGGAGTTGGAACTCTTACCCATGGCAATGACTCCTGCTGCAATCTGAGGGACTTCCTTTTCTGTTTTAGGGGAAAGAGAGCTCATTCAGCATCTACTGGGAATTGCTGCATGTATTCAGTGTACTATTTTGAGGTATCTTAGGTAGTTTCAGACTGTCGCTTCAACTGGGCGTATTCAGATTCTGTGTGATCACTTGGTTACTCTCATATCTCGTGTGACACCAAAGATCTGTGGGCATTCACAGGATCTGGTCTGGACACTCAGGAGCAGTGCTTGTGCCTGTAATCTGGGGACACAGCTGACTGTGCACTTCTGCATATTTTGAAACTGACAGACAAGAAGGTCAGCAAGTTTCCTACTCACACTGATGTACACAAGAGGAGCTGCATCAAACTCATGTTTTGTGTCAAGATATCTCCTCTTACACATCAGCAAAATGGATTTAAAAGGAACTTCAAACACGACTTATTCATTACTGGGATAGGACACTTATCCAACACTTTCAAGGTATTTGATGATCTCTGGAGTTCTGCATATTAACAAAGTATTGCTCCATTCCAACAACACTGAATTGCTAATGATAAAGGTGTTGATTTATGTTCATATCCTAAGTCTTGAAAAAGGTGCAAGAGAAGATTTGATTATTAAAAGCGACTCATTAAGACCAGCGCAAGTACTCACAGAAATTCCCAGCTGCTGCAGGGCCATGAGAATGACATCATTGGCTGTATCAACATTGGTTACATTTAG
>PPHD01008107.1:0-12962 GCA_002909625.1 Bambusicola thoracicus | reverse complement strand
TTTACTCATTCCCATTTCAGGAGTGTAGCGGAACAACTCGTTACACACCCTCTCCAGTAACCTATTATTTTCTGGTTGATACAACCTTGAAAGACACAGAATGTTATGTGTTGGAAGCAAGAGCTCTGTATGTGAACTACAAATGCCTCCCATGCAACCTGAAAAAGTGGACATTTTAGGGGTTCAGTGTAGAGATGCCTTGTAAGAAAATACTAAAGTAGAAGTGCTGTCCCCAAGAACTACAAATCCTGTGTAATCCTGTACACTGTTGGATTCCTTACCTTGTGGTGAACCCCATGAACAACATGAATACATTGTCCTTTTATCTCTGGGTTGATGAACTCAAGTTACTAATGAATGGGGTGGCTAACCTCACTGTGACCTCTCTTGATATGAAAGTGTTTGGTTCCTTTAAGGATTTTTTGTCCAATCCAGATAGTATAACAGACGAACAAAAAATAAATTCCCAACCCCAAGAGGATACTCCCCACTAATAAACCGTTCATGGACAATTAGTTGTAAAACACTCATATGGAATCCCACAGAAATACGGTATGTCCCAGTATTGTGAACCTTTGATTCAAGACATGAAACTGTTGGGATTCTCTGGCACCAGGGCTTAAACCCTGGCTAAACATCCCACGTGTAATGGAACCATTACCAATTCAGAAAACATGTTTACTTCACAGGTAAGTGTGACTGCACATTTTAACTGGAATTCTGCATGGGAAAAGGGAACCAGAGTAACCAAACTCTATGACCCACCTACACACTCCACAGCAATTCAGCCCCTCAGTGAATCTTGGTCACTCCCCCCTCCTCATTGGTGGGACATGACACACTGCTGCAATTAAGCTTAGCTAACAAAAAACATAGAGCGCATAAACTGACACCACAGATGAAATTCTAAGTGGATTTGGGTCTCAGTTGCAAAACTAATGCAAAACATTTTAAATTTCTGCATGTTTTACAATATCTGGGAGGGAAGAAAAGTTTGCTGTCAATTAACTAGTAAGACTGTTCCAGGGAAAAAAGAAAGCTTGAAGACATTTCAGTTTTTTCATCACTGCCAATGCAGTCAACATTGTACTTCTTTGTGAGTGGCCAATGGGGAAAAGATGATAAATCTCTATTGCAAACAGTACTGAGGTTTCAGAGAATGAGAAAACAAACAAGTAAACAAACAAAATCAGCTTTTTTTCTTTCAAGTGAAGTGTATTTTATGCTGGGACTTACGTCAACAAAAGAGTAACCTACTTTTGTTCAAAAAAGTTGCTGCTGACATAACAAGAAATAAAACCAGACAAAAACAAATAAAAAAGCCCAGACCAGATAGAACTCCTGAAGGATGGCTCGATTAAGTTGCGTGAACAGAAGACGTTCCACTTCAGATAGTCCATACTAGGCACTTGCCGATAATTTCTTGTGTAGATCCAGAGCTCTAATATCCCCATTAGCTTTGGCATTTTCTACAAGTACCTGAAGAGAAATCAAGCAAAGAAGCACTGAGAATTTCTTAAGTTTAATGTTAGTATTTAACTGGAAATCTCTAATTCAAATTAATTTATATTGATTTCTACTATCCAATTTTCCTAAAAGATTAAGTAGCCAGTAAGACCAGATTGAAATAAGAAATATTCAGCGTGACACATAAGCTCACTTACAACATTATACATTTTATTAGAAAAAACACTCTAGTCACCTGCTAAACTTGTAGTCGCTTGCAATCCACTACAGCAGCATCATTTGTTACTTGAGGCTGAGTACAAATAAGCTCCCTGCTGGCAATGACACCAACAGATCTAGGTGAGACCTACCTCCCTGTCACTGCACACTTGCCTCCTTATTATACATCTGTATAAACCTACATTAGTCAAAAAGAAGCATTCTGTATCTCCTTAAAACTGCCAAGGTTTCCTTTCACCTTCCCCACTTAAATTTAACCTGTCTCCATTTGCTTTCCAAGCCTTATATTTGCATACTCGGAATCTGAGTAGCAAAGTGATTCCAATTACAACCCAACGTGAATCACCTTCCAGCATATTAAAGAACTTTGTGGATTTGCAAATTTGACCAAATAAATTTCTACAGTGCTATGAAAGTAAAATAACGCACCATTTACTAAGAACAAAAAATAATGTATCGTTGCAAATACAATAAAAATCCTAAGTACAAAAATTATGATTTGGATTACAGAGAGATTTTACAGCCTGATTTTCATTAGTATCACATGGAGGAATTGAAGACTTTCAAGTAAGCTGGATACAAAGTGAGGAATGTTTTGTCAGTATGGAATCCTTAAATACTGTATTCTGTCAGAAGAGCCATCACTTCCCTAATCTCTCCCTACCCCTCTTGGAAATTACAGGCACAATATAAAATGAAAATCAATTGCATTTCAATATAGACTGAACCGTCTTACATCTATTAATTCGTAATCATCTTTGGCATATAGATGTTGCAGGAGGTACCAGCGAGCCACAGACACGATGGTTTCTGGATTTCCTGGTTGGTAAACCACCCTCTCCAACATTCGACGAGTCTCCCTACAAGCATAACCAAAACAATCCAAATCAACTGCAAAATTTCATTAACTAGGTGCAACACACCAATATCCAACTGTAAGTCATAATAACCAGAAGTAATGTAAAAGGATGTCCTTATGGAAATACCAGTGAGGAAGCAGAGATCTGTGTTTACTTGTTTTCTACACAGTTGTATCTGGAAAACCACCTGTCAGTTGAAATGCTAAGGAACATTGCCATCATCGCTATACTTAGCATTTCACAATCAAATTACTGCTTTAACTGGTAACTACACAGACTGAAATAGCAGATTTTATAACTGCTACAAATAACATGATAAAAACTGCACCTGTGATAAAATCTGTATCTGGTATCTGTGAACTCAGCACAACCTCAGATCTCAAATACTGCAGATATTTTGTATATAAAATTAATTTTTCAGAAGACAGATGCTCCTGAAAGTAGCAGCTATTAAGAAGAATTTTAACAATCCCAATAGAACTGAATGTTATATACAAACACATGTAATCCAGAACTCAGAGCAGTTTCTCTAAAACACAGAACTAAGGTGTGAGACTGCAGAAGAGGGAAGTCTGAAAAGAATAACAGAAGGTCTTAAACCCATTTATCTAATACTACTCTCTAAAACTGCCAGCTTATATCCAACTGAGACCTTTTCCAAATTCACCATGTTATTAGAAATACGGCAGAACGGGCAAATAAGTTTAAGGATACGGTATTCATTCAGTGGTGCAAACAGCTTTGGCTGTTGTTTCACGAGTTCTGCCCTTTATAACTAATCCGATTTTCCAGGTGCCATGGTGAACTCACTGTAGCCTTCCAGTACTTTCAGTGTGCAGGTCATTACAATTTTTTCTTTTTAGAAGAGTAAGTAACCCCTTCTCTCTGCCCTCCCTTTTAACTGTCATGCTATTTCAAGAATTCTTGTTTTTAGTTTTGTTTTCAGTCTAGGAGTTAGATACAACCACCGTGGCCACTTGGACATATTTAATTCTGACAAGTAAATACTTTTAGACAACGTGTTCCATTTATGCTTTGCAGATTGCATACCTTGCTCCCATTTTGCGAATATACTGTAGAAGTGCTTGCAGGAGAACTGCCAAGGGACAGGAATAGAGTTTCAAAGCTTCAGTTGTTGCCTCCTGAACCAAGGATGGCCAGTGCTCATTTGAGACATTAGCCTATGAAAACGAAAGAAAAAAAGAGAAAGAGTTTAATTGCAGTGTGCAGTGCAAATCAGTATTTGCTTGCAACTCTCTGTAGGGAGGGTTTAATTCAAATTGTTCAGAGTTACATAAAATACCTGTCAAGTTAGTAGGCAATTTCTTTAAAGTCATTGTTTAGAAGAGCCTGGAAAAATTACATTAACCCGTCTTGGAAGAGCCTTGCCAGCATTCCACTTGCTCACTTATGTGAAGAATCTTTTCATCATTTCCAAACATGTTTTAGTAATGCCTGCCTGTCAGAAACCTTTGTTTTGTAAACTTTTATCCCATTACATGAGTAAGTTAGAACACAGAATTCATTCACAGAAGAGAATGGAGAATATAACAATGCATTTTACTAGCAGTAAAAATCAGCTCCAAGATGGTAATTACTTAACAAAGCAGTTATTGAGCAAGTTATTTGTTTCTTTGCTTACTATTACAGGCAACAAAATTATTATTATAGGGTTGCTCTGAGAGTAATGCCTCCTATTTTATTACGGTGGCCCCTGATGTCAGAGGCAGATGGTGGTACAGCAGTAGTAGAGGCTGAGCCTTCCTGCCAATATTCCATCACATTTCATTGTCACTTCAGTGAGTGAGGTGGTGGGTGGTGCACTTCAGCACTGGTGATAACAAGTCATCTCCACTAGTGGAGATTTTTATAAGTGCATCATGCTGGCTCTTGTTCATTACTGGCAAAAACACATAGATGATGGGGAAGACTATGTTAAAATAAAGAGTGTTTCGTAGCTGAGAATTTGCTGTATCAAAGAGTGCTGTTGTGCTCTTTGTAGCTGTTGCAGTTTCCATGAAGATAAGTGGGAGGCATTACTTTTGGAGTGACAAGTTAGAACATAACCTTGCTACTGTCTGGACAGCAGACATAATGTTGTGCTTCAAGGGGTACCAAGTTTCCAACCAGCCTTTTGCACATTAATAAATTAAGCTGGAGCTAATAAGAGGCCTAACAGAAATCCATGTATAAACTGTTCTGTTCATGCAAAAACAGAAGGAAGATAATCACATCTTATTTTTAAAACAAAGTCAAATAGCCTCATGCAATTTAGGCCATCATCTGACGAAATAGTATTAATTCAGTTAAAGAGTACCTTGAGACCTGTGCAGATACTAAGGGTATTTAAGAAATTTGATGCAGACTACTGGAAAAAGGACAGAAGAATCATGGGAGGAAATAATCCTGTCACTTGAATTCCACCATTTGAAGCACACAGGTTGTGAATTTGTCTACACTGAGGAGATTTTTCTTTTCCCCCCACCAGAAGCAACAGTTTTGCAGCTTTAACCTCAGTAAAACTGACTGTCTTTTCTTATATTAGCACTCCTGATGCATGGAGTTCCTTTGTCTGAATTTGGATGTGCCTGCTGGCTTGGTAACCTCTTAAAGTACATGACAAGGTGTAAGCCAGGATTAACCAATATCTACCTTTTTATCACCTTTAAGGAAGCCCTTCAAATTTCTAGAGTAACAGTGCCTAAAGAGAACAGATGCTTTCCAAGAATTTGAGTTATGTTCATCTGGCTCCTCAGTGCAAGGTAAAAGTAAGATGATTTTCTTTACATCACAGTGTACGCCTCCCTTACATTATCTTTATACTTCAAAGCAAGGCAGCAGATCTAGAAGTGGCCATACTTGAAGTTACTTGAAACCTGACTGCTTCAGTATAGGAAAAACATTTATTAAAGACAGTAATCTGAACAAGGAGACAGAGACTTGAAGAACATTGCGATTTTGATGATCAAATTGAATCAATTAGAGGAACAATCCTTATCAAACAAGTTACCCATTTTATGTACACAGTGACTCTATATGATTATTTCACAGCAACCACTTACAAAAGAACATTCTAAAAATAGCCCCTTGAAGTCCTATTTTATTCACTAGTCAAGTTGTCATTCATAAAACGCCAAGCCATTTAAGCAGGTATTTCAGCAAAAGACCGCAGAAGCCCAATGTTGCATGGGCTCCTGCTACATCATGCAGTTATGTAATTTTGATTATCTTACCATGCAGATTTCCAGTGCAAGCATAGCCAACCTGAGCAGGCTGGATAACTTCCCGCTCCAGCTACCCTGCTGTGATGCCAACTGCAGACTCTTTCTGTAACACATCTCTGCTCCAACGATCATTCCTTGAGACTGATACACTTTTGCCAACCACTGAAAATAGCCAACAAAATCAGTTGCGGAACCAACAAAACACACGTTGCTTTAGATGATACAGTTTAGTTAAATTCGTAAGAGTTCCATGGTATAGTTACTGGCTAAACATTGTTGCCCACCCCACCCTCACTCCAACAACATAATGCAGTGTCCTGAAGGAAAACGTAACCTCCTGATTGCAGAGCCAGCAGTACACCTCACCACAGCAACATACTTCAGAGTTTAGTTGACGCCTATCCAACTATCCGACAGCTGTCTTAATCTGGAGATTGCTCATAAGTGAATAAATACTACAACTGGAATTGTGAAAGTCATTCTGCAGACAGAATAGCGTTAGGTGGCGCCTTATTTGTTCCTAAAAGTTCTATAGAGCGGAAAAGTGTTTTTCCTCTGGAACAAAGCTTTTTCCAACCCAAGTGAGCTATTTCAGGAACACAAAAGATCTTCCAATGTGAGTCTCAGCTCAGACACGGAGTGTACATCTTGGGCTACACGTTTTCATTACACACCGCAATCACGCGGAGGAGCTATGTGGGACAAAAAGTAGATCACAGGCCCTGCAGAGAGTTTCTTGCTCCTGCTACCTGCTCCATCAGCCCTGGATTTGTCCACAAATTGAAGGAAAAGGATTCTAACTTTTCTTCCTCTTAAATTGTGTAGCCATATCGCATTTTTTAAAAGAGATACAGCCACAGGTTTGCAAATTCCTGACAACTGCATGATAAGCGCCAAAACGCCTAAGCCACATTTAGAAGTATTATTTGCTGGGTGACCAAGCAACCAAAGCAACTTTTTTTAAAAGCAAGGTAATTCCCTTTTAAAAGAAGACTTTTGCTAGCTAACAGCTGCCTAGTGTAAGAAGGGACAAGAATATTGAGCTTTTCTGATGCGCTGAAGCCATTTGTGAATAGACTTTCCAGAATGTCCCTTCTTTTAGTACCGATGAGACCATGCATCTTGACATCAAGCTGCAAGACTGCTTTGTACAACAGGACATCCATACGCGTGCACAATTTTACTGTCTCCCAAGTGAGCCACAGCACAAAAAGGCAGAACAGTCAGCAGAGCACTCGCTCAGCAGTGCTCATAATCCTGTTGAAAATTTCAGACATGCACCAAAAACTTAAAAAAAAAAAAAAAAAAAAAAAAAGGCAAAAAGCTATGCTATTGGTCATTCTAACTTAGTGAAACTCTAAGGTATCATGACATACGCTTTTGAGTAAGACAAAACATCTATCAAACTCTGAGGAAGTCTGAAAGCACAAAAGCAAAGAGCTATCCATTAGGAACAGCTGTAGCAGCCAAGAAGCTTTTTCAGATCGTTACCAAAGCCCTGAGAAGTATCTTCTTGAACTGAAGACTGGAGAGATCTTACTCAGAGGCATCCTATCTATGGCCTGAACCAAAACAAAATAAAACCCACATTCTTTTAGTTCATTCCTTTTCCCTGTCTGTAAGCAAGATGACACTTGGCTATGCAACAGATGCATGAAGAACATTTAAGATTTAATTTCATTTTCAATACTATTATTAAATTAATAGATAGAATCATGGCTCAAATATCCCTGTGTTTTACAAATCCAACAATCTGAATGAGTTCTGCAGTGAAAAACAAAATCTTATGGTTCCATGAAAGACGTACCCAAAAAAGCACCATTCCACAAATATTACATCTATGTTCCAAAAGAGGAGATGACCTGCAGCCTTGTAACAATGGACATAACTATTGATATTTATAGCAGTCTTTTTCTTATCTTTTAGGACTGAAATCACCTTTAAGAGAAACTTGCTGGAAAGAGAGATTTATGTGTTCAACAGGCAGGGAGAGCACCATATTTCCTACAATTACATGAAGAACACTACAATTTTGTGGAATTTTTCTAAACACACTAACATTTGTAAAGGAAGCCAACAACTGTAACCAAAAGCAACAGTTAAAAAATAAAAGTCATACATATACACACATGCTGCATCACCAGAAGTGTGTACTGGCATGCATGAGACAGTTCCTCAGATTGTCTCACCATATGAACCATATGAGCCAAATTACAGCCTCTTCATTTTAACTAAAAAATGATCCTCAGTGATTCCATGAAAGGGAGGGTGTGAACACTACTACTGAGAAGGGTTCCTCTTTTCCCCCGTCTCAGCTGACAAAAGAATGGCGACACTTGATGTCAGAAAATTATGAAACACAGAGGAGACTTATTCAGGATTTCATATCCTGAATAAGGAACTGTATGCAACTTACCTCCACCTTTTCCTATGGGATACAGAGATTATATAAGTATTTTACTGTTTTGACTCACATTGCCAAGTCATGTAACCCTAACGACGCAGGTGTCAGGTTTTAATCTCCAGTTGTTATTTTTACCTCCACATCTGCTTGATTTTACAAACAATTATAATTATTTCATAAATTAAAAGAAAATTAACATAATATTACAGTTTTATAAAGAACTGAAAATTAGCTGATTTCTCTGTCATCTGCTGTCAGTGGACAGATGAAGGCAACCAGCGAAAAATTATCATATAGCAGACATTCTCTTCTCAGAGCTCACTCTAACAGGTAATATACCAAAAGTAGAGAGAGAATACACACTTACTTGCCAGGCTGCAATGGAAGATGAAGTGGTCATGACTGTTTTGTGAAGCTCCTTCAGGACGGTATCCGGAAGCTCTTTGTGAGACTGCAACAGCTGCTTACATTGAATTTGTCTCAAAAGCAAGAACAGAGCTGGGTGCTCAGGGCAGTTCTTTAAACCCTGAAACCACATTATATCAAAATTATCATTTACAAATATCAAAAGATAAATATATTGTTTTTCCCCATTGGATCTCTATAGAAAATAGCATTGCAAACATTCTCAGAATGCTTGCAAGATGGCATCTCTCCCTGCTCTGCGCAAACAAGTATTCCAGAAACTGACACATGGGAATAGATAATATTTTTCTCTCTCTCTCATCTACCCTAAATTTTGCACCTGTCCTACCACTAGAGGCTTCTGAAAGACAGATAAATGGCAGTCCACTGGTTGTCATTTTTTTTACATGTTTGAGGCCAAAAAAACCAAACCAAAACAACAACAACAAAAAACACCCCAAAAACCTACAGTGGTGATCTGAAGAATGATCCAAGCAGTTTCAGTTCCCTCAGCAAGCATACTTAATTCGCATTGAAACAGAACTTAACTAAACATTTCCTGTAAAACAATCACATTAAAGAATGACAGAAAACTAGTCATATGCTGCTTTATCCATCTCATGAGGAAGAAGTTTCTCCAGGTCACATTATGTGTTATTTCTACCTGTTTAAGTCATGATATATCCCAAAATCCTAACTCAAACCAGATCTGTTCCACGAAACAGCATTTGCACATTTCACTCCTTTTTAAGAAAAGCAAGATTGTTAAAACAAAAAACAGCAAGTCCTTAATAAGCTGTATCTTTGAAAAATGCACATATATGCAGAGACTTAATGAAAGAGAATAGAAGCAGTGAGCATTTGTGGTAATTTTTCCTCTCAGCAAGTGTAGAATTCAAGGAGGGCAGGGTCTGACCCATCACTGTCAGTTACAACACCTGGGAATCATAAGTTCCACAACTCTCAGTGAGAGTTAGTTGCAACAGACACTCTTATTCTGGTTTCTGCACAAATTGCAGGAACTGACTCCTTTATCCAGACTATGTAACTAATGAAAAAAAAAAAAACAAGCAAAAAACACCATAATCCCTCCCTGCCCCACATATCACCTTGTATTTGTAGAAGTCTTCAATACTTTCTAGTGTAAGACAGGTCATTAGACATACTGTCCAGACAAAGAAAACATCCCCTCCCCAGGCAAACCAAGAGACAGGGAAGTACCTTTCCCTAAAAATCTAGCATGTTTGCTGAATCTCATTTTTAGAATGTAATTAATTTCAACACTAATATACAAATGGCTTAGGCAAGGAGAACATCTGCCTAGGATTAGCCAATTTCCTACTTGAAAGTCAAGGACATGTGCTGCTGAGTACAACTGCTATTTTGCTTATCTTTTGCTTAGCCTTTTGTTTATGAAGACAACCAGACACACACACTTGAAGCATATTAACACTACAGTCTGGATTCCCAAATGTGTTGCATTAAGACATTTCCTTTTAATGATTAAACCTGTGGCATCTACTTGTGGATCTGAAATAGGTACCACTGCAACTTAACCACAAACCCACAAAACCACAGAAGACAGTTAAGACCCCTGAAAGTCCCCCAAGAAGGATTTCTTGCCTCAAATTTCTGTAATGCTTTGCTTAACACTAGGTTGATATCAAAAAAGCAAGAAAGGAAGAACAAGTTTTGTCATGTATTACTCTGCTTGCTTTATCTTTTCAGAAAGTTATAGTGTTGCAGACAGAGTCAGTATTTTGGTAGTGGTAGTAGTGTGTTCTGCCAACAACTACTGCAAGTTGCAGTTCTGACAGAATAAACAGTTGCTACATTAAAGTTTGCCTGTTTGTAAAACATGCACAACATTTCCAAGGAATTCTGCCCATATACTGTTGTCATACCTTGCTACAAAGTGCTTCAGCTTCTGAGATTCTACCACTCTCCTCTAGACTGGTGATAGCTTGACAAAGAGACCAGTCTTCAAGAGTTTGGATGTAATTATGAGGAAGGTTATTTCCTCCAGCTGCAAAAGAAGATAAAACACTTTACTAGACTACTGTGTATGCTGTAGTGACATACCATGTCACATGCTCCAGACCTGGCAAGTAAGAACTTTTTTGGAGTATCAGTTTGGCATGGCTTTTTTCATTAGTAGGAACATTAAGAGACGATAAGATTAACAACAAGAAGATGGAAAAAGTAATCCACTGTTTAATAGTTTGAGAATAACTGATTAAAAAAGAATTTTAATTCCACATTTCAAAATGCTACACACATCACGTGACACACATCTACTAATCAAGGTTAGCAATATACAGGAGAAGTCATGGAGCACTTCAGCTTTTTCTTGTCAACAGCGCTCCTTTGTAATACGATGATATACTCATTTAGGTATCAGAATAAAGAAGTGCTACTTAAACAATGCATTTGAGGCTCTGGATGGAAACACAAGCTACAATTACGTAATTTACCCTACCTCTACACTAGGATGTGGATTTTTATGAGAAAAAATACAATTACAGCTCAAATCACTACTAAGCAATTCTCATATGCAGGCTTCTGAAATTCGTTAACAGAACTACAAGCTTAGAACACTTCCATTTTATTTCATTTTCTTTTAGTTGAATTTTTTATATCTTACTTTTGGCTGAAATTGTAGATACAAGTGTCATCTCTAGATCTGTTCGCTTCGGTTGAGTGTTGTTTAGACAGACAACAGTGTTTTCAGCATGACAAGCTGCCATTAGCACTGCCCAGGCAGCAGGATTATCTAGAAGAAAAAAAATGGTTACAGGCAACTTATACCCATTCTAGAAGCATGGTAGTCAGTTTAGAATGGTCTTTACCAGATTAAGCATAAAAATACAGCCACTAATGAAATGGTACACTGTTAAGGAAGAGACAGCAAGAAGGTAGTTGAATTTCTTCAATCAGACACTTACAGCAGCTCAGCCCAAGGCAGCAGAAAAGTATTTGCCTCTAACAAACGAGTTTCCTCAAAGACTAAGACAAAGATGTGGTTTCTAAAGCTAACTAACACATTTTTTGTATAGACAGCGGTATGCCAGATTGATTCCAACTACACAGACTACACCTTTCAATGCTACATAACAGGGGCAGCAAAAATCCCAAGATGTTTTCTACAGCTTTTAGTCACGTGGACTCTACATAGTTTAGCCACTGGCATGCAAGTTATGGCAATCACAGATAGGTTTTGTTCGTGTTTCTAAGGTCAGCTAATTCAAGCTCTGCAGTACTCTGACTTAGCCCAGTAAACCTTTGTTTATAACACCTTTGTGTATATAAAACCTTTGTGTATAATACCTTTGTTTGAATGGTAGAGTTCAGCCTACGTACTGAATCAGACAGACATAAACTATGAAATTCAGCTAAGCTTTCAGCGCAAAGATGATTAATTTTGTCAAGGAAATGAAAGACATCTTGAAGATTTTACTTTGCTAAAGTAAAAAGCAAAGTATAATGCCTATGAATAGCCATAATAGTCTTGTGTATACCTGGGGAAAGTAATTAACTTTATTTTATTTCATTATCTTGAGGCCGCACTGAAGTATACTGTATGACTTATATATTATTATCACTTCCAAGAGAAGTCCTGAAAGCCCCACCAGACTTGCACTTCATACACATATTGAAGATGGCCATTTAGCAATAGGTGAACAGTCGCCTACAGCTCATAACCAGTATGATGTAATAGAAAATACTCAAGTTCTCAAACTAGATGAATAAACCTCTTCTGCTTAGTTCAACATACTGACCCTGCGGAAAAATGTGATTTTCCTTTTTATCTTACATACAAGATAAGATTTCTCTCTTCTCCCATAGTGGGAGTAATAAATTGCCCAGGTTTTCAGACTAAGTCTTAAAACTCAGGGATTTTTTCCTTATCTGACTGAATACACAAAGACTAAACTTGTATCAAAAGTTTAAATTCTGTTTTTACACATTCTCCCGAAAATATGCATGGACAAAGAGAAATAACAACAACCAAAGAAAAGCGGGTATTTTGTTAACAGAATAGTTCTGCTTCTGATTAGTAAAATATCACTAGTGTATTTGAGTACCTGGACAGATATGTATTGCCTTCTGAATATTTTTTAGAGGATTGTTTCTCTCATCTTCTAACATGTGACATCCTGCTGCCAATTGATTAACTGCAACATTCCGTAGGACATCCTATAAGATGGAAGATGAATGACAGCATTGCAGTGTAAATGATCAGATGGAATTCACTTTAGAATTGCTTAAGGAATTATAAAATCTACAACTTAAGAGTGAGACAAACCTTTCCATGTCTTAAATCAAGTGCATGTGCAATGTTTCCTGCCACAGCTCCCCCCTGTAAGATTAAAAAAAAAAAAA
>PPHD01008106.1:7097-22158 GCA_002909625.1 Bambusicola thoracicus | reverse complement strand
GGGGGACACACACCTCCGCTTAACCCACCTCTGGCCTCCGTGCACGCAGTACGCCCAGGCCCTGGCGGCGGGCTCCGCTCTCCCGGCTGCACTCTGGGCCGGGAGGGCTCACGCCGACCCCGCCGCCCTCGGGCGGCCCCAGCCGGGACACCGCGACCCGCGGACGCCCCGAGGCCTCTGCCGGAGCGCCATCGCCCCTCCTCCCCCGCCCCAAGTGAAGACACGACGGCCCGAGGCGAGCGGGGAGCGCGGCGCAGCCCGCACCCCCTCACCTGCCTCCTCGGCGCCTCCCGCCCGCTGCAGCGCGGGCCCCGAGGAGCCGAGGCGGGCAGCGGCCGGGCCGGAGGGCAGCAGACGGCCCCGCAGCAGGCACAGAGCCCGCCCTCCCGCGCGCTGCGCCATCACCCGGCCGTTCCGCGCCGCCTGCCGGCATCACGCATGCGCACAGCGCCCGGCCTACGGCGGCCGGCGGGGCTCAGGCCGGCGCCTCAGAGCGCCTCACGATGGGGGCCCTGTCGGTGTTGGGGGGAGGGGAACGTGGGCCGAAAGGTGGGCCTGGAGCGGCTGTTGCCCGCTGGGTGGATGAAAGTGTAGCTTTCATCTGAGCCATTAATTAAAAAGGAGAAATAAAACGCGTCTAAGCAGACACATATATAAGACCCGTGGGCACAGCAGTAGCGTAGATTAGGGGCGATGCTAGCGCCTGGTTAGCAGCATTCCTCAGTGAGCTGCACTCTTGTATGTCTCCTGTGGGCACTACAATTGTGTAACTTGTCCTGATTCTGTATCCCTGGATGACCCAGAAGACAGAGAGTAGGCTGCTTGTAAAACACTGCCTTTCAATTAATACCCTATGTAGCTATTTCACAGAGCGTGAACTTTGGTTTCCTCCATCTCCCCATACCAAGCACACGAGCTTCCTCAGGAATCCTACAGCACGTCCTTCCCAAATGTGGGATGGGAGAAACTCCTCCTCTTTCTCCCTTTGAAGCTGGTCTAAAAAAAGCAAATGGTTTCATTAAAATTAATTGTGGGTTTAGGAAAACTAACAACGCAGGCAAGTTCCTGGAAGAAAAACCAGTGTGCGACCTGCTGTGCATGAAGGATGCATTACTCAGCCTTAACCTAGAATCATAGAATCATTTGAGGCGGAAGGGATCCTTAAAGGTCATCTGGTCCAACTCCCCTGATATGAACAGGAATATTACCGGAACATACGGCTTCATCAGGTTGCTCAAGAGCCCCAGTTAGCCTCACCTCGAGTGCCTCCAAGTATGGGGCATCCAGCACCACTCTGGGCACCCTGTGCCACTGCCTCACCACCCTTAGTGTAAAAAACTTCTTCCCTATATCCAGTCTAAATCTCCCCTCTTTTAGTTTGAAACCATTTCCCCCATCCTACCCTGACATACCCCCACTAAAGGGTCTATCCTCCAGGGCCTTCTCCAGAATGCACAGCAACAGCTCTCCCAGTCTGTCCTCGTAGGAGAGGTGTTCCACCTCTGGTATCATTTCTATGGCTGTGCTCAGGATGAGCTCCAACAGGTCCATATCACTCCTGTACTGAGGACTCCACAACTGGATGCAGTACTCCAGGTGAGGTCTCACAGCGCAGAGCAGAGGGGCAGGATCACCTTCCTTGCCCTGCTTACCACGCTTCTTTTGATGCAGCCCAGGATACAGTTGCCTTTGCACATTGCTAGCTCACGTCTATATACCGTCCACCAATACCTTCAGATCCTTCACAGCAGGGCTGTGTTCAATCCTTACTTCCTTCAGCCTGTACTTACAGTGGGGTTGGCTTGACCCAGGTGCAACACCTTGCACCTCATGAGGTCCTCCTGAGCCCACTAAGAAGCTTATTTAGGTCTCTCTGGATGGTACCCCATCCCTCAGGTTTGTTGACTGCATCACACAGATTGGTGTCATCTGCAAACTGGCTGAGGGTACATTCAATCCTATAACCTCCCTCCTTCCAGCTGCTGCTAGTCCTTCTCCAAAGGCCTCTCTCCCTTTTAGCTCTTCTGCATCCTACCTTTGTCCTAAATTTCCTCCATTTTGCCTTCCTCCATTTTCAGTTCACCATCTTCCACCTTCTCGCACATTTTCCCAGGCATTTCTCAGCAAACGCACCGAATAGCACAACTGAACCAGTTCAAACTTGACACAGAAGGTATATATTTCTTAGTGCAGGTTTGCCAATGCATTTTATCACCTGTGTGTTTTGGAGGAGAAAGCAGAGGTCAGTGCTTCTGGCAGGGTTATGCACACTGTCCTGGCGCTGAGTGCATCGCGGTCCCTCAGCACGTCAGAACACCACTCGTGCCACACTTTGAACTGTTTTGAACAGCAGGGGATGTACCTGCGACCTTCAGACAGGGCAGCCAGTCTGTGTGGGTAACAAACAGCAAAGGAGTCGCATATACCCAAACAGTGAAGCCCTGAGGGGAGCCCGTCCCAAACATTTGTAATGACAGCTTTGTTATGGACGCAAATAGTCCCTTATAATGCAGATAACAGACAGAAAACGCAGTGCTTGTCTGCTGGGATGGCGAGGCGGGTTCCGCCCCACGGTGCTCGCGGTGCAGGGGGGGCTGCGGGGACAGAGGTGCCGTTCTCTCCGCAATGAAACACCGGCAGAGGCCGCGGGGCAGCATAGCCCTGCCGGAGTCACTGCCCTGCAGCAACTGCCAAGCTAACAATGCCGGCACCCGGAGCATTTTAATCCGAACGCCGCCATCAAATCCTACACATTGTTGTCCTAAATTCCACCAGACTTCCAGCTCAACTTTTATTTAGCCAACGCTTACACCGTGGTTGCGTACCGAACGGGTACTGCGCTCTGGGTCGCGTGGGGCTGCGGGCGGCCCCGGGCAGGGCTCACAGCGCCGCCGGCGGGACGAGCCACAGCTCCCCGGCCGCGCTCCGCCGCCGCGTGGGGTGCGGAAAACACCACGCCACTTTTCCGAGCTCCGTCGGCACGGCCCGGCGGGGCGGCGCTGGCTCCCGCCTTCCCCGTAAAGCGAAATAGAAACTGCGGCCGGAGCCCGCCCCGCGCCCCGCCCGTCCCCGGGGCTTCCCGCTGCGGGCCGAGCGGCCCCGGCGCCGGCTGAGAGCGGGCGGGTGGACGGGCGGGTGGACGGGCGGGAGGCTTCCGGCGCCCCGCAGGTAAGCCCGGCGCGGGGGGATTCGGGGGTCCTGGGCGGGCGGCACCTGCCGGCACCTGAGGTGCCGTGGAGCGGGAGGGGCGGCGGAGCCGTCCCCTGCAGGTGAGCGGGTCGGCTCCGTCGGAGCCGCTCTACCCGCTGTGCCGTTGCTGCTATTTGCTGAGGGTGGGTATGAGGACGCGTTGAGGCGATCTTTTTCTCGGAAAGGGGGGTTTTAAGGACACGCCGTTCGTCATAAACGGGAAAAATAAATTCTTGGGAGGCAGATGGCTCATGTGGTGGTGGTGAAATAATGACGGAATTGGAGAAGCAGTCCCGTGCTGTAGCAACTGACCTGAGAGTTCAAGCTGAGATATACTGTGATTCCTGGTGAGAACGCAGGTAGAACACTGTTAGTGATGTGAGTTCTGAGCGTACCTGGGTTGTACAGAAAGACTTAAAGCTTTATTTAAGCACCCAACACCGGGGTTAGTATGGAACTGAGTGTACTGTTAGCCTCGCGCTGTGGTTTGGGAACACGTTGAGGCGCAGAGCTTATGGAGTGCTGTGCTGTGGTCTATTGTATGAAAGTATTATCAAGGAGTGAGTGAGTTTAATTGTGGCGTTTGTCTCTGCCCACAAGGGATGGGGCCTCTGGAGGCTCGTGTTTTTCTGCAGAAAGTCCCCTGGGGTTGGTGTGTAACCCAGCCTTGCCCTTCAGGAGCAGCCCCACAGTTCCTCTTAGCAGACTGGCTGATGCTTCTCTCTTTACTCCCGGCAATTCGGCATCATAAAAGTCCAGCTGTGGGGCAAAGGCTAGAAATCTCCTATAATTGAGAGTAACCACTTTCAGGCTTTTAGGGCAGTAGGGTGAGATGCTAGGGGTTACAGCTTGGGCTTCTGCTATGTCTTGTATAGGTGTAGGCTGACAAAACCCTGACCTTTCTCAGCACCCTGCTAGATAAGTGCTTGGGGTGTCCCCCTCCATGCCCTGATACTGAGTGCCAGCACGCAGACTGCAGGCTGCTGAGCCCATCACATGGTTTTGGAAAGGGGGATGCGGTACCGCATACTCTCTCCATGCCATTTTCTGTTCCGCCCATGCTGCGTTTTCCTGTCCTGCCTCTTGAGCGTGCAGCACATGGTCTGAATTTCTCTGCCAGCTGCATCATTTTACTCATTTTTCTTCGACGTTAGAGCTGACGTAAGCGCTCTCCAGCCCGTGAGAAATACGTGCCGCAAAGCTTCCACGTCCTTGCGGGGATGTTGAGATAGTGATCATAACCAGAAACTGTATCTGGGCAAGCTGCATTGCTTCATGACCTCGGGGGACTGAGTCTGCTGGTGGTGCTTGAGATAAATAGGTTGTGCTTATTTCTTTTCTTTTTTGTTTTTTCCTAAGTATTTTTTTGTTTGCTTGTCATCTTTTACTGGGAGTAGGTGGCTTATGAAAAAGGGAAATGAGAGCTCTCTAAATGGGGTATGTGCTGCTGGAGGAAAAGAAGATTTGTCTCTGCTATCTGCAAGCGTGAGGCAGAGAGAATAAAACTCCAGACCTAACCGTGGAAAACTTACTTTGCAGCAGTACCTGGAAATCTGGGCGATCATACAGCAGCTTGACTCTTTGTAGCTGTCACCTTTTTCTGCAAAAAATCCCCTGTTATCTCACTCAGCCTTGTGATTACGACTTTTACTTTCCATGAAGCCTGTGAAACAAAGGATCATATGAGCGTAAACCAGTCTTTCTGCTTGAGCTGGTGTGCCATGGCTTTATTTGTTTTGCTTTTTTTAATAGACTGCGAAGGAACACTGTGAATCTATCAGCAGTGGTAAATACGGGTTCGAGAAACATGACGTCTTTACCCATTATACTGAGACCTTTTTGATGATTTTGTGTGATGTAACCGGGATAAATATAAGGTAAGTGTACTCAGACATTTACATGTTGAAAACTGTGCGTGTAGGAATATTAGTGGCTGGCCATGCTTATGTCTTTCACTTGGGTAGAATAACTCTGGTTCAAGCGGGGAATCTGGGATGAGAAAGGACTTCTTGGGATACTGAATCCAGTTTCTTAGAGCTAAGGTCCGTTTCAGCCAAATGGTCAAGATGTATCTTAAAAGTTGTTGTTAGGAATAGTAAGAGCTGAACAAAGTACTTGAAACTGCTTTGGAAGGTCATTACTTTCATAGTAACTCCGCTTCTGACTTTTTTTTTGTAAATTGGTGAAAATTTCAGTTCAAGTCTAATTCTGGTCAGTCATTTGCAGAAAAGGTGGGTGGTGTATCTCAGCCGGTGAGGGATGGTGCTTCACGCAGTGATACTAACAGGTGTTCATTACTGGTGGATGCTTATTAGCTTTGCTCTGTGATCTTCTCCTCTTTCTGGACGCATCACATAAGTTGCTCACAAAATCTTGTACTAATATGGTACATTTATATCCCCATTTGTCATCCATTTCCAAATCATGAGTCCTCGCGGTGGTACTGAGGGTGCTCCTTCATTTTTGCATATCCAGCAAAACATAACTGGCTCATGCTTCCTTACTGTGTCACTGCCTCCATTGAGAAACTTTATGTAAATCCCAAGATCGAATGATTGGAGGAGTTCACAAATAACTTCCAAAACGAAGGCTGTTAATGAAGACTTTTTCTCCTTCTCCTCTTCACCCCTTCTACTAATTATGACTTTTTCTCTTCTCAATACAAATTAATCTAACCTTATAACTATTAACTACTTATCACTCTGACCACTTCTTTTCCTTCTTGCTTTGCTACTACAAATTCAGATGAAAAAAAATGTCTTCAGGTTTGTTTTGTTTCTCTTTTTTTCAGGAGTGGTTTTGCAAAGTGGACAGTAATGGAGTATATGAGCACGGGTAGTGATAGCAAAGAGGAAATTGACTTGTTGCTAACTAATTTAAATATGTCTGAAGTGATAGACATCATGGAAAACCTTTATCCAGGTGGAGACCTTGCTGGCTATGAGGACAGCTTAATTACGATGTGTGAAGAGGCAAATCAAAATGAAGAACGTGCGGAATCTTTACTGTTTTGTGAGAGGGAGGTATCTTTGATGTCCTCCGTCAAATATGGGACTGTGGAAGACCTGCTTGCTTTTGCAAATCAGGTGTCTAACACTGCAAAACAATTTAAAGGATGCAGACAGCAAGAATCTGGAATCCTCTTGAATATGGTACGTCTTTTTTCTTTTCACTTAAAAATTGGTAGGTGTAGGTGTTAGAAGTTATTGCTGAATCTAAGTGAAGGTCACCTCCGGTCCCAGCAGTAACAGGCAGACTGTTATTCACTGTGAAAGCTTGAGCCTGGAAGGGATCCTTAAGGACATCAGATCCAGCCCCTGCAGTCCCAGCCAGCTGTGGAGAAAGATCTCTCAGAAAGATGCAGTCTGTGTTGCCTGTTGGTAGCCTGGAGATTAGAAAGCATTTCCCAGTGCTGGAGGCAAGCTTAATACGTGCAGTAAGAAAGCAAAAGCCGCAGCTGTGAGGGCTTACAAGGAGCATCTGGGAGTTCTCCAGTGCCTTTGCTCATTCAGTAGCAGAGATCATTATGCACAATTCCCAAGTAAAGGCTGAGAATCTATTCTGAATTCATTATCTGCACAAAAGGTTGTAAAATATGGTAATATAAGGAGAAAAGGTGTACAACATCAACTGCAACTTTCAGAATTACAATATTATGTAATATCACACAATATTAAATGCAAGCACAGATGCAATGTCTTGAGAGATGTAAATCATTTTTATTCATAAAATGACCTTTGTTCTACGAACACCTGTAGATATTGGTGTCGTTGAACTGCTATTAAAAATGAGTTGCTTTGGAAACAACCAGTCATGAAATGGAAGTTTATTCATATATTTTTGTCCTGCTGTTCTGTTTTCTTAATATGTTCTAGATCTGTCATCTAAAATTCTTGCATTCAGTGTGTTTTGTACATGAGGATTCGCTGCTTGAGGCTTGCCAGTTTCTTAGGTGTGAAACAGCAAAGGGTAACGTGTTATCCTGATTTTGAGGGAATATTGCAAAATGGTCACTTCTTGAACTGTAACACTGAAATGACAATTACTAATATTAAATGTTTCTTATACATAGGGTAGGCACTGTTCTATGTACTCACAGTTGTTTTGCTTGGATATTATTTCTATAGATGCATACAATTGGTATGAACCAGGTGTTATTAGGTGCACGTGACTCATTGAGCAACTGAGGACTGAAGGCAGGGCCTTACCAATGCATGCATTTCAACAGGTACCTCTGTACTGTATGCAGCTGCCGCTCCTTAGTCAGGGTCAGGAGCATTCCTGGCTGTCTGCTTACACCACAGACTGCACTGTGAAGGGCCTCAGAGTGCCCAGGCTGAGTTTCCTTCAGCTGAAACAGAGCTGGAAGACGGCAGTCTACAGCCGCAGGAGAATGTTCAGCTCACAATGTCAGGCAAGGATCTAGTCTGATGGGAAGCCTGCTCGCAGATCCACCCTGTGTCTGGGTTGCTTACCAGGACAGCTGTAACACACACAGATTAACTAGTCTCTGCCTGTGAAACATAGGAGCGTGTAGAGGAGGCGCAGGAGCTGGTACAATTCTTGCCTTAGTTCTGATAAGCACCAGGGAGGCTCATTCTGCTCATCCTAAGCAAAGCACTTGTATTAAAAAGACACCCTCTGCATCACTTAAGAACTTACCCTCCCAAAAGTTAACTAAGAATTAACTTCTTTCATGTATTTAAATACTAATCACAAGTGCCAGTTTAAGCAGCGAAGATGATACTTTCCTAAATCAAAAGCACCAAGGTAAAGCACAGACTCTGTGCGTGACATCTTAAATCTAAAACCGGTAATCTTCTAAGATGCTGTTATCTTAGTAAGGGCCGCAGAAGAGCTGAGCACGGTGAGACCATGTGACAGACAGTGATAAATATCTTTGATCTACTTTTATATGTCTTTAAGCATCTTGGTTACCTATCAGTAAACAGGTTAATAATATTCTGGTTACTGGTGATGCTGTATATCTCTGATTTACTAAGAAGCGTATTTGCTGGAAACTTTAGTGCTGCTTTAGCTAGGAGAATACGAAGACTTCAGAACCGACACCAAACCTAAAGCAGGACTTGCATCACTACAGTCAGGAGTTTGATCTCTGGCATGTGCAGAGGGAGGCAGCTCTTCCAAAGGACAATTTAAAGCAAGATACTAACTTGGATGCTCAGGACCACTTCCTAGAGGAACCTCCTTGTCATGGTGGCATTGCAGAGACCCAAGGCTCTCTACACCTGATCACCTAAAGCAGATAGTGTGACTCCCAGTCACTTCTCAGCTGCACTGTAAAACTGCAAGAAGGTAGCTGGTGAAATCACAGCAGACTTCTTCAACTGCTTACTAAACAGCAGAAATTCTGATATAAGGTGGAAAATTGAAATTCTTGTAGCTGTCCATTTGATATTAGGAAATGCTGAAACTCTTGCTCACATCATAGAAGATAGCCTGTGAGTAACAGCTATGTGGCATAACAAGTTAGCAGATTGCAGGAAGGGCAAACATGTGCAGGTAAATCTAATAACAAGAGGTGGGTAATTTCATTAACCCAGCTGCTGTTGTTGTTGTTTCAAGACAATTAATTGCAACTTACACTTTGTGAGTTAGTCACTTGAGAGAAACGTGGATGCCTGGGCTGTGAATGGATGCCACACCTCACATGCTGTTCCCATTTGGTGTTTCTAAATAAAGACTGCTGAACAGATTGCGTGCATTGTGTACATACATAAGCGACGTATATTTTTTTTCCATCCCATGTATAAGATTAATTAGACTTGATGTAGTTTTAACTTCAGTGTGATTTATTATTTCACTGTAATTTAACTCCACAGATCACTCCCAAGAATGGCCGCTATCAGATTGACTCGGATGTGCTCCTATTTCCGTGGAAGCTGACTTACAGGAATATTGGCTCTGACTTTATTCCACGAGGAGCTTTTGGGAAGGTGTACTTGGCCCAAGATAGAGAAACCAAGAAACGGATGGCATGCAAACTGGTATGTTAGTTCAGTGGCTTTATCTGCATGCAGATACTGTGTGACATGGAGCATGTAGTGTATTTTTAAATATGTCTGCATTACATTCCACTACTGGGCTGAATATTGCCTGTGTTCTGTTGGCCTATGTAAAGCAGAAGAAATGGATGTTTTTAATTGTTAACTTGTTTTCAGCCTTGAGACCTGAAAAGTTTAAGCACTGTGGAAGTGTCTGAAAGCCTGTCTAGCTATCCTGTGGGCAGGCCTGCTACCCCTGCAGCCGTGCTGGGCTAAATGGAAGAATTTATGCTTGTCCTGCAGTAATTGTGGCAGTAATGTATGAACATGGAGTCATGTCCCTGCTAGAGGTGATAACGAAACTCTGCTGCTGCAGATGGTTCTGGGATCCCACCCTTCAACTGGGGCTATCAAACGTGTTTTTGTTACTCCAGTGGCATTAATGTCTCAGTGACCTCAGCTTATGTGCAGCTCTCAGGGTGTTTTGAACACTAACTCAGCATAAGGTTGAGAGATGTCTCTAGGAAATTGCTGACCACCCCTCTATGTTAATGTAAGCCTGTGTTTTCTTTCAACCTCACCTTTCAATGTACTATTCTGAATTGTGTAGTAAGCACTTAGAGTCAGTAGGTCAGGTGCTATACTTGTCTATACCCCACCACTCATGAATAAGTACCTGCCTTCTATGCACAACAGGGAGTTGTATGTCCTGCCCTCCTGCCAAACGTATGAGCCTAGAAATGGATTTAGTTTGCCAGTCCTGCATAACCCACTGCAGGATTGGAGTTACCTCACGTTTCTGAATGTGCAAAAAGTGTTTCTCATTGCACTACAATTATTAGTGTGTTAATTGCTTCACTGCCACAAGCCTGAGGGGCAGAGAATAAAAGAGTGATAATAGCCTTCCTGAGCGTAAGCAAACATTGCCCATTGCTTTAATAATCTGCCGTCAGTACTTTTAAAATAAATAAAGTGCTGCTGAGTGCTCACTTTAAAGAGGACTTCCTTTCTCCGAAGCCATAAAAGAAAGCTGATAAGGAGTTAAACAGGGTCACTAATGATGTGAAGCACTGTTAGTCTGCAGACTGTGTTGAGCGCTTCTGTGCTGCAAGCACTGAATCCACGTGTCAAAAGGGTGTACAGTTCTCGTAGAGCAGATGAGACTGCACAAAGCTAGCTGAAAAACCAGTGGGATTTTTATCTTCTTCACCAGGAAGTTTGCATAGAGCTTTTGCGTAACAACCACCCGTTTTTGACGGGAATAACTCTTGCTACATTGCTTTTTCTGGAAGACTGCACTTTTTATTAGGGCAAGATTCCAGAAATTCTCTCATTTTTGAACAGGATGTATCTGGATTAGAAAGGAATAAAGCACAGGATCAAAATAAAGCTTTGTATTTAAACAAGTATTTAAGAGCCCTTTGCATCCTTCTTCCATTTCAATCTGTAGGAAAGCTAACATTAATATAAATAACCTGGGTTTTGAGCTGCTTATATGTGGTTTTGTTTCCACCTCCTAGGTGCCAGTGGAACAGTTCAAACCATCAGATGTAGAAATACAGGCATGTTTCCGTCATGAAAACATTGCTGAATTATACGGAGCTATTCTGTGGGATGAGACCATCCATCTCTTCATGGAAGCTGGGGAGGGAGGATCTGTCATGGAGAAGCTGGAGAGCTGTGGGCCTATGCGGGAATTTGAAATAATTTGGGTGACAAAGCACATCCTGAAAGGGCTCGACTTTCTCCACTCCAAAAGGATTATCCATCATGATATCAAACGTAAGTGTGCTTGGTTCCTTGGGATGCTCTCTGTTCCAGATCAGGGTGGGGCTCTCCTAAAGGGCCGGCTACAGAGGTGGGGTGTGTGGCCTTGCATCACATGGATGGAGAAACTGGATCATGCCAACAAATAACAAGGTCGGGTTCTTCAGATAAGTTATATACACTATTTATTGCTATGTTAATGGAGAGGATGATTTGAAAGTCATAGGTCCTTTGCCTTTCTTGAGAAATGTGGATTTGAAATAAAAATCAAAAGAAGTTTGAGCAAAATTATCAGAGTGCATTAAACCAGAAATTTACTTCTTTCCATGGAAATTTGCCCTAAATATTTCCTTTCATAGAATGGCTTAGGTTGGAAGGGGCCTCAAGGATCTTCAAGTTCCAACCTCCCTGCTGCAGGCAGGGCCACCAACCTCCCCATTTCATACTAGACCAGGCTGCCCAGGGCCCCATCCAGCCTGGCCTTGAACACCTCCAGGGATCCACAACCTCTTTGGGCAGCCTGTGCCGGCACCTCACCACTCTCATAGTAAAGAACTTCCCCCTGACTTCCAACCTAAATCTCTCCTGTCTTCTTTTGCCTGCTTTTAATAGTTCTGTGCCTGTGCATGGCTGTTCCTCAGGTTGACTCCATTTTGGAACTAGTTACATAATTTCTATAGTTTTTTTTTTTCTTTTAACAACTATTTCAAATTTTAGCTTGCTTGTTTTTAAAATCCCCTGGGCATTAACTTGTATAAATCATCAAAATGTATTGATATTAAAACTAAAATTATTGGAATAATATTTAATTGCTTTCTCATACAGCTTTAATGCACTGCATATAATTTAATATTGAATACTATTCCTCCCAGCATCTCCCCACTGCAGACAGATAAAATCTGCCTGCCACTCTATGGTAAGAGTGCTTCTAATTAAGACATATCTCCTCTGCAAGTTTGTTTTTGCTTAAAGTAGATTTTTCTTTCTGTGTGTGTAAAATAGAAATATTCAAACTGAAGTGTTAGAATAATTAGTTGACAAGATGATTATCAGGAATTACCAGTGCCTTCTGGAACAGGTTGCTAGGAGAGATGGTGGATGCCCCATCCCTGGAAGCACTGAAGGTCGGGCTGGACAGGGCTCTGAGCACACTGATCGAGCTGTGGGTGTCCCTGTTCCTTGGAGGGGAGTTGGACCAAATGACCTTTAAAAGTCCCGTCCAACTCAAATGGTTCTGTTATTCTGTGATATTAATAAACGCTTTATTTAGAATACTACCCAGTGCCCTGCCTCAGGTACCTGACACAGAAAAAGGCTGTGACCCATACATCTGATTCCTTCCTGATTTAATCCTCTTCTGTTGAGTCTGTCATGCTGACATATAGGGGGATTGGGATTTTAGTGAGAGAAAGGCTTCCTTGAGCCAGGAACCCTTTCTGTTGGCTTTTAGCAGTGGGTTATTTTAACCCTTCATCGGGAAGCTATTAAATCACCAGAGCCAAGTACAAGGGGACAGTCACCTCCCTGCTCCAGCTGGCTACGCTATTTCTTATACAAACAGGATGCCATTGGCCTTCTTGGCCACCTGGGCACACTGCTGGCTCATGTTTAGCCGAGCACTGACCGACACTTCCCAGGCCCATTTCTTCCATGCAGTCTTTCAGAAACTCTGCCCCAAGCCTGTAATGTTGCCTGGGGTTGTTGTGGCCTAATTGTGTGTAGGGTCAGTGCTGGGCTTCTTCAGCTGTGTCAGACAAGGAGTGAAGCAGAGCTGTCCCTCTCTTCCTGTGTCCTGACAAGAAACTGGAGTTGAGTGCAATCCCAAGGAGGCAGCAAAGCTTGCCACATTTATGGCAATGCTGCATTCTGCATGATTTTTTATGTGTTGTTTAAAATCTATATCTTCGTAGTCATACTTAAAATTACTGATTTATTCATTTATTCATACTACTTGTAAGTAGGCAGTTTTCTGGGAGATCATTTGAGGAATCAGCATGACTGAAATGAAATTCTGTTTCTTCCCACTGTATATTCATGGTGGACACTATCAAGATGGGAAATGACCTGACTCCACTGCTTGCTTTGGGGGGAAAATAGATTTCTCTTGCATAACTTGGAGAGTTGTCTGTAGCTGCAGCAGAAATGAATAAGAATTTCTCAAGACTTAAAAAGAAGCATTATGTTCATAAATATTTGATCAGAAATACAACTGCAAAGAAAGCCTCTGAGTACATTGTGCCTTAGGCAGAATTTGATGAAGGAAAGTGAATGAAGCTCCTAGATAGTGCTGCAATTCAGGCAGGGAACTCTCCGCCTTTTCTTACTGTTACAGCTATCTTCTTCCATTATGCTGAGCCGCTGCTGCTGACAGGTATGGCAGTCGTGGAGGAGCCTCAGTTCTTCATTTATTTTGCTAGTGTTAAGAAATCCCTTGGTGACCACAGTTTTGCTGTCTGTAGCAATAGCTGCACAGCATGCTCGCAACCCTGGAGACAAGGGAGGCTCCTCAGAGCAAGCCAGGAGACTGGCTGGGCAGAGATCTCCATCAAACCCCCAGCTTGATCCTTTGCCCTCAGCCATTTTCTCTGTTTCTCACTCTATATTATTTTTGTTTTGTTTTGGTAGGAAAATGACCAGACATTGATTTCTTCTTTTAAACAAACCAGTCTTGCTTGATTTTCTGATATATAATTAAAAATTGGTCTTGGATCACTAACAGACGTGTTCTGGCCAGCAGAAGGACTGTGTCGGCAGTTGGGACTGGTTGTGCTGGCTTCCTGTTTCAGGCAAACATCCAAATGAAACAGTCACATTGTGAAATAAATGTCCAACATGCTAGAACCTTAAATGCCACCTTTTTGTTTTCCTTTTAGCGAGCAACATTGTGTTTATGTCAACTAAGGCCGTGTTGGTGGATTTTGGCCTAAGCGTTCAAATGACTGAGGACATTTACTATCCCAAAGACCTTAGAGGAACAGAGGTAAGACACAGGAGGGACAAAAATCTGTGTGTTGTATCACTCCTGTTACTGTGATGCCCACATTCAGTTTTGGAGCTTGAGAGCAAACACGTATATTACTTGATGTTAATATTTGTTTGTAAGTTTTTAATGATTTTTTTTGTTGTTGTTTTGTTTTTTGGAACTCTCTGAGTGGAGAGTCAGGTGCAACGCTTTGAAAGCTGTGTTACCTTCTCTGCCGTCACTTGTTAGTGATTATTCAACCTGGAGTCAAGGAGGAAGTCAGGATGCTCTGAAGCCAAACAAAGGAACAGTGTGCTGGGGAGGGTGGTTTGCAGCGCATCAGCTGCTGGTCAGAGATGCTTCAGACTGGAATTTAGTTCTTTGCTCTGTCAAAGATTTCTCCTGAGATACCAGCCATTGACTGGGGTGACCTGCACAGCACTCCACCTTTGAAACCACAGGAACAACAAACCTGTGGGTTTTTTAGTATTTCCCACGTCTGTAGTCCTTATGTCCTATGGAGATTGTGTACTGCGTGGTTGATGATTATCTGGTAAAACGCTTAGGTGTTGCAGCAAAGGAGGCAGAGGCTTTTAAACATTCTCAATGACTTGGACTCTGAACACGCAGAAAGGTCCTGCTCACCACTTGAGTACTCTCATACCGAAGTGTTTCCAGACTGGCTATTTAGCAAACAGCCAAGCAGCAGCAATTAGCTTGGATAGCTGCTACACACGGGCCTTTGCTTGCTCTCTGTTGCCAGAGGAGGCTGTTTACAGGAAACACTCCAGCCAAACTGCTGGCACTTACTATTTTGATGCTCTTCACAGCATAGGCATGTGTGTGGAGGAGATACTCATGTAACTGAGAGAGAGCATCTCGCTTCCTTGGAAGGATAGGGTAAACTCATATTTCACAGAATGCCAAGCTTGTTTGATTTTGTTTTCAGAATATTTGGGAAAATACTCAAGCAGTTGTGTGTGTTGGCTTTCTAGTCAGAGGAGTTAAGAGTTTAAAATGCTTACTGTATTGGAAGTAATGTCCTTTCTGGCATTTAATGTATGTGCTTTGATCATTTGTGTGGGTGCATGCATGCTATTAATAAGAAGCAAAAAAAAGGGGGGGGGAGGGGAAGGGG
>PPHD01008105.1:0-22159 GCA_002909625.1 Bambusicola thoracicus | reverse complement strand
CTGTCACGTGGTGAAAAGGCTGCTGAGTGCCACGGCTGATGCAAACAGAGCTGTCACTTGTTATGAGAGAGGACAACTATGTAGGATGTATTCCCTGGCTCAGCCACCTGCTGAGCATAAGGCTGAGTCCGTCTCACGTGCAGGATTAATGAGGGACTTGCCCTGTCATGTATTCTGTGGTTTTCAGGATGTTCGAAAAGAAGGGGCATGGTTAACTATGTTAACTGCTGTCCATGGTCCTGCCTTGTAGCGCCATTGCTCAGCTTGGCGCTCACTGCTTGTGGGCAGACCCCGTGCTTCCAGGAGGATGTGCCGATCCCTTGCTTTTTGATTCCCCTGGGCAACAGCACGGAGACCCGTGAAGACGGAGGTGCCCCAAACAGACACAAGGAAGAAATTTGCTTCTGTGCTGAGATGTCTGCAAATGGGTGGTGACAGCACTTTGCATCCCTGCATGCTTGTCATTTCTTCAGGTAGAAGAAGCTTGATTACATCCCTCCAGGTATCTGCTGAGCTCCAAAGGAACGTGTGGCTCATTGCCTCTGGTCAAGGGGCTACTAGTGAGTTTGAAAATAGTATTATGTCTCCTGCCATCATTTCTGCTTCTTCAGATGACTTCCTGGGTGATTGGTGGAGACAGATGCTCCAGAAATTGGAATGTGGCAAGAAATCTGGATGCCCCCAAGACTGAGATAGCCAAAGAGCCGAAATCAGAGAGAGACACACACATACATCATTAGCCACTAGCCTGTATGTGAAATGAATTGAGATTTCCTGAGCTGGGATCCAGCTGGCGCCCTAACGAAGACTTCCCTTCATTGTAAGCAGAAAATATAAACCAACCCAGATACGCCCCCAGCTTCCCCAGGCATTTCTGTTATATAAGTAGTCTGGGTCTTGATCAGTGTTTCTTTGATTATCTCTGTGCATCCACATAAAAATACTGTGTGTGCGTACACACAAAATCCATCTATTTATCCACCCCACAAACCATTTTGCTGGGAGACAGCATGGTCTCCTGAATTTTTTATGGCTTCACTTAGGCTGGAAACAATCCAGGGGTCAAACACTGTGCTGTATCTCCAGTCACCTTGCCAGTCAGCGCAGAGCATGGGTCTCTGATACTTTCTGAATCTCTGATCACCCACAGGGCACTAAATTACAGCTATTACACTGCAATTCGCTGTACAATTTTATTCTTTGATACACTACCTGCCTTTGTCTGTCTGCATAGCAGCGAGAGCAGTATGCATTATTTACCAGGCTAAGTACACTGCTGCTGCTAGTGTTGGGGAAAAAAAAAGAAAAAGATAAGAGAGCTGGAAGAGGCTTGAAATATAAAAAGATGGCACAAATACTGCTTCCTGGGAAATGGTTCCACTGTTATATAAAACTTTCTGAGACTTTACCTGCCCATACAGAGATGTAACTGGAGCTACCAAGGCTTCTTGGGAAGAACAGAGGTCCTGAGGCAGACTGGGAGTCCATTCTCACTGTGCCTTGGCTTTGAGGGGATGCTGTGGCAAGCACCATGCCTAATAGAGGTGGAGAAGGAAAGGTGAGGAGAGCAGGCTGCTTCTTCCTCCCAGGTGATGCATGGCAGAGTCTTAAGTGGGTCTGTTGGTTTGGCCAGAAGCCCCCCTGTGGTTTGGGAACCACACAGAGCAATGGTTAGGCAGTGCCTCATCCATCACGTTGTGAGTTTGCTGGGTGCTAATCCTGCTAAGACCAGAAGCTGCTCTGCACTGAGCTGTCTGCTGGCAGATCTGAGCCGAGTCACACATTCAGACCAACTCCATCTCTTTTATTTGTTGGGATAAAATGCAACCAAAGTGGTTTTAAATCTAGTCTGTGGTCAGGAAAATGTTTGCTCACGAGCTGAATGTCACAAGGCAAGTGCAGAGGGGGGAGGGAGCTGGGCTCTGATTACTGCAGAGTTGGTTGAAGTGGCGTTGGCCTATATTACTGCAGTCAGTGCTCTGATGGTATCCACTCTCCCCAGTGTTTGGGAGCTGTCTTCACTTTCTCTGAGCAGTGCCTTCCATCTGAGCTGGCCCCATTATTGCTTAGCAATACAAAGTAGATTGCAGGTTGCTTTCTCCATCTGGCCCCAAGTGCGGTCCTTATAGGAGATGGATTTCTGATTGAAATCCTCCCTGTCAATTGCTGCTGGGATTCTTCCGGCACAGCACGAGCATACTTCTTGTCAAATTGCTAGTGAGACAGGGCTGTGTTTCCACTTCCTTCCGCCTGCTGGCAATGTGACATTGTCTTCATTTCAGAAACGCTCTGCACCTCTTCAGCTTTTGCAGGTCCCTAACAGGAGGTGCCAGAGGAACCCATGGTCAAGCACCTCTAGTTCTCTCCTCTAAGCAAGACTGCTGGACGTGCCTCCCAAGATATGCATCCTCTTAAAATCTATGCTAAGAACTGAGTGTTTTTCCCCTCCTGCTCAGGTGTACCAGCTGCGCATGAACCTCAAAGACTGTGTTTCTGACACAAAAAGCATCAGTCATAATTCTGTCCCTTTGGAGGAGCTGTGGGCTGCTCTGGGACAATGGTGACCTTCCTTGATCCAGAACATCCCTGACTGTGGGATCAGGAATTGAACGCAGCCCAGATGCAATGCTTGCAGATTCTCTGCCCTTGCTGGGAATTCATTCCAGCTCAACCCTGCGACCAGTCTCTCAGCATTACTTGGGTTGAGGGTTGACAGCCCTGTGTACAAGCTGCACTGGTTGGGTACAGGATGTACCCTTCCCTTTCATTGCAGGTTTTGGAGGCTGCTCTGACAGAGCAATGTGAATACAGTCTGAGGCACTTTCTAGCTCAGCTGGGAGGTGCTCCAGGTACAGTTTGATGGATCCCTGGCTTATTTCAAGGGTGGAATCTCAGCTGTCAGGATGCTGGCGTGAAAGGGGAGCTCTCTTTTCTACAAGGCTTTCCTTCTGCGGACAGCAGAGGCAGTGGCTGTGTGAGGCAAGCTAATAGCCTCACTGTCTTTTCCTCTCAGATTATCTGGGTGATTAATGAAAGAAGTTAAAAATCAGTACCATTTTCTCCATTCCATCCTCTGCCTGATGTTCTCTCTACATGTATCTCAGACCTGAGAAAGGGTTTGAAAGCCCAAAAGTTCATCTGTCTTTTCCAGCTAGAACAGCTAGAGCATCAGGAAATGCAATTCTCCCGCCTCACAAATTAGGGACAGAGCAGCTACCCTGGCTGGCTCATTTCTCTCCCAGGAAGAATATGACTGCTCCGTGCTCCTCTGTTGGCTATGAAACTGGGGCAGAATGCACATCTTTAGGACAAAGCCAGATAGCAGTGTCTGCTGCACTGCCCTGGGCTGTGTCTCACAGCCAGTGCCTTGGCCGTGGGAGCATCATTGGCAGGTGGGAGGGAGACCAGGGCGTGAAGGGAAGCAGTAGGAGAGGGTGTCTGCATCATGAGGCACGCATTTTCTCTTCTAATTTGGGATTTGAAGCATGTGTGGCACATGCTGGTGGGATTTAAATGCTTTCTGACGACTTTACAAAAGGACTCAACTGTTCCCAGGTTTCACAACCTGGAGGAAGAAGGAAATAAGCCAGACTACTTAACTGCAACCTCCGATGACCAGTTCTTGAAATAACATCAAGCATACTGCTTCAGAAACATTGTCAGGGGCTTGGGAGAGGCTGGAGAAGTGCCACAAAACAGGGAAACGCACTGAAAAAGGAAGCAATTGGACGGAGCCCTTTTGTGTACCAGCTGCTGCTAAGACTGACAAACACGACTTAGCCATATTTTGCTCTCAGGTGGAAAGCTCTTGAGTGTTTTCCATACATTTGTCTCTGCAGTTTATCTCAAAGGGAATTGCTTTCTCTTGGTTCACGTGCAGCCTGGCCAGCATCATACCTTACCGACTTCATCTGCATTGACAAATGCTCTTTTGAGGGCTTTCTAAATAAAATGACTCATATGTCACTGGGACATTTTGAGACCTTGACCCAGAGCACCAATCTCTGATGCCTTAGGGTTGCTGTGGCTTCTTTTAGAGAAGGAGGACCCAGTCTGGATCTTTTTCCCAGAGCACATTCAGACAGGGACACCCTCCTGCCACATTGCTTATGTGATGTAGGGAAATTTGCAGATGGATGTCACTTAGTTCCTTCCCTGAAAAAGCATGCCTCTGAAGCCTCTGAAGGTCCCTGCCAGCAGCAGAACTCACAGTGGCTTAGAGACAAGGATCCAGAGAGTGATCTTCATTCCACTGGGATTTTCCATATGCAGATCCAGTGGGGTGCAGCAAAGGCAACACTTCTCTGCATGGACTGTCTTGGCTTCAAGCAGCCCTGGCTGCTTTGTCCAAGCCCTCTGCTTCCGATGATGCCCTGTGTCTGGGCAAGAAAAGATGACATGATTGGGAGTCCATTGTGTGACAGCTGCAGCCTCAGAGTAAAAGAGAGGATGGGGAGGTTCTGGGGTGCAAAGGGTGCAGCAGAGCCCAGCTGCAGGAATAGTCCCCCAAACCCAGCCCTGGATGCATTGCCCTGGAGCGGCCTGGGGACTGGTTGGCACCTACTGTGTCCTTGTCCCCAACAGACACGTGTTTGGCATGTGAAGGCAGCAAGTATGCCAACAGAGGTAAGACCCACTCTGTGAACTGTGTGCATTGAGGCAAGTCTCCTTCCAGCTCCAAAGGTGTTCAACGGGAGACTTGACTTTTAAATTATCAAGAGCTATTTTTTTTTTTAATGACTTTTCTTGCAGACCTGAACGGCTGCCAACACTTGCAAGCAGCAGGGACCCAAAGCTGCCATTTGTAAGCTCTGGCAAGTGAGCTGGCAACAGAAACAGTCTGGATGATCTGCTTGGAGAAGTCTTCAGAGCCATTCAGTTCAGACACAGATACCAGCTGATTTCTGACTCCCTTTGCAGTTTATTAGTAGGAGCTTGGAAGCAGACACCTCACCTCCTTTGAAATATCTCCCGGCTCTCCCCCTCCAGTTTCCATCTCCTGTCAGTAGCACCCCGGGAACTCCAGAGAAATGAACAGAAGAGCTGTGAATGACAGCTCCACAGCCTTGGAGAGAGAGCAACCACCAGGAGCTAGTGTGGTTCTGTTTGCAGGATAACATCTCAAACATTACCTCTCCGGGAACAGAGATATGGGCCATACCTGCTATGAAAGCAGAATTTTCTCAGCAGGGCAGGAGTTGCAGTTCACACGAGCAAACGCCTCATTAAATTTCTGCTGCGTGTAAAATAAAGCTGTTAATGATATTTAGTCCTTCTTTTGCACCTTCCCTTTGAGGAGCTTGATAGCATTTTGCAGACACTAATTAGTAATGGTTTGCAACTGCTTGGGAAACATGGCAAAAAAAATTGGTCTTTTGTGCCTAGGTAGGCTGAGACACAAGTGCAATGCATTTCCTACTACCTCTGTGATGCGCCACAATACTCCCAGTGATATTGGTGCTTCTTATTGTCAGAGTACCAGCAGAAGGATTGTGCTCTGCAGATGACCAGGCACTGGTCTTCGTGGGAGGCTGGAGCGTGCTCAGGCTGGATGTGACCCCTGTCATGCTTCAGCCTGGCTGGGACAGGGACGTGTGGGTGGGAGGCAGATGATGACTTTTCTGGAGCCACTCTAAAGATGGCTCTTTCAGAGACTTGCGGGCACAGACAGTGATTTGTGGGCTAGACAAAGCGTTAGCTCATCCTGCCTGCATAAAACAAGCCGCAGGACGTCATGCTGTTCCCAGCTGAGGGGGCAGTCATACGCATCAGCTGTCACAGATTGCTCTCCCTTCCCCTCTCCGCCAAGCTCAGTTCCTCACCACGGAGCAGGAGACTATGTCTCTCCTGCAGAAATGTTCTTAGCCTTTGGTTCTCAGTGTCCTCCCCTCCACAGGAATGGGCATTTCTGCAGAGCACAACTTCCTCAGGATCTGTTACCCAGGACCCTGCTCAGATAGCCACTCTGAGACCTGGCCAAGTCCTGCTGCAAAGGGCAGGGGTTTTGCTCACAGCAGGAAGCCTGAATGTTATTTACTTTAGCTTTTTCCAACCTTCTGAAGTTCAGTAAAGGAAACTTTTCATGCAAAAAAATAGTTACTTGTCCCCTGCTTTATTCAGGTAAGAAGAGATTCAGGCCTTCTAGCTTCTATTGAAAAAGGTGGTTTTCTATATAGCCAAATTGCTGTCACCAGATGTTATTCAGGCATGGCAATGCGTGGCAGCTCCTGTGTGAAGTGAGCTAAGTAAGGCCTCAAGTTCACACCCCAGGATGTAGGTACAGGTATCAAAAACCAGGAATTTGTCTCTTTTCTGTCTGTGGCCAGCAAGGAATTCAGCATCCTTTGAGAGCTGGGACACTAAAAACTGAGGCCAGATCCAATTCAAAGCAAGGCAGAGGGAGGGACACCAGCAGTGCTCTTCCCCAGCTTTCTTGAGGACAAATCATGGCCTTCTTTGAAGTGTCAGCTGGCTATCTTTGTCTGGGCAACACAAAAGAACATGAGACCAGGCATTGCAAGGCGCAATCTGTAGGCAGTGCAATAGCACCCTGCTTTTGCAACTCATTTTAGAGAGGTTTCCTGACAGAAGGGTTAATTGCTGCTGAAAAGCTTCCCCCAGGTAGCTCTTACCCTAAAGTAGCAACAGCATGGCTGTGGTCTTTTCTGATCCATTAGAGCCTTATCTGGAGTTCTTTGTTCATCTTCCAAAATCTCTTTAATTCATGTCTTCCCAGAAGACAATCAACCCTTGTCTGACTTCATCCTACTTATCCGTGTACATAATCTCCTGTAGTAATTCACAAAAACAGCGCTGATACCTTGCTACTTGAGTTATAGAAATCCACTTTATCCTCTGTAGGAAGAATGTTTTTATCTCTTTCTTCCTTTTTCTTTAAACAGATTAATAATTTCCTGTGTTTATCACAACCCCTGTGGGTGTTGTACTGTTCCCCATGCCTGGTACATACTTCACAGTTATTTGAGGCAAAGTTCAGCACCTCTTCCAATATTGTAATAACCCTCTGTTGCAAACACTTGCTTTTCATTTGCTTTGCATTATGCTTTTATGTTCTGCCTGTTTTTACTCCCTAGCACCATGTAGGCTTGATGCTACAGGTGACCCTGTGATGTGACATGGTACATCCCTAAGCAATACCTGGGAGCAAATGTGTCTGGGACCAAAGGTGTCAGGATGCAGCTGATGTACCTCAGCTGGGGGAAACAAGCTGAGCTCTCTGGAATCGAGCCCACATCTCCCTGGAGCTGCCAAGCAGAACAGCAGAGCTGGTGGCAATAGGCCATTCCCCAGTCCTTCTGCTGGGGCAGAAGCAACAGGTGGGCTGCTCCTGTTACCTGCTGAGCTATGGCACTGTGGGGTAGCAGCACCATTTGCCCATTTGTGCTTTAGCAGTACATGCTGAAGAGGCCTTGCAGGGGGAAGGATGCAGGTGGAGGGATGCCTGGTTTATATACTGCAATGCTTTTAGTGGCTTATGGAGCAGTAATTGCAGCCTGCAGGCCCTGGAGGGATGTTTTAAGGATGTGTATTTTGTGCTCACCCATGCTGCTTAATTCACACGGTTAATTTTTCAGTTCCAAATGGAGATGGTATTCACCCACCTGCTTCCTCGGCATGTTGAGCTGCCTAGGTAATCTTAATGAAATGTTTTGTGTTCTTGGGATGGAAGATGATCCACAGAGGCAAAAGCTGAGGTATTATTGACAGGGATTTGTGGCCTTTGCTTGAAGGCCTACAAGATCCATAGTGACTCTCCTCTTTGGGACAGGTGGGCCACATCCCTCTGGCATGCTTTGTCCTGGACAGGAGGGAAAATGCACCTCCATCTCACTGGGAGCCATCTTTGCTGAATGGTGGTATAAGGCCAAACTCTCATGAGAAAGGCTAAAAGCTGGATGCAAAATGGCACAGAAACAAGTCCAGTCTTCTCTGTAAATCCGTTAAATGGTCGTTTGCACCATTTTGCTCTCTATCTTCAGATAACTGAAGTATTTTATAACTTTGGCTTTCCTTTGAAAACCCTAAGGAGCACAGATGAGGTCAAGACGATTAGCTGAAAATTGGCCAACTCTTCCGTTGGAGGGAGATGCTTTGGTCAAATTTGCAAGAGATAAAGCAACAGCCTCATCTGGCAGATAGCAGGCTGCAGTCTCCTTTCCTCCAGAGACCTTAGGCTTCTCAGGCTGCGGGAACAAGCAGATGGCTGAACAAAGCAGAGGCAGAAATGAAAAACAGCTAAAATCCCTTCTACCACTGCATTAGAATTACCATATGAGAGCGGTTCTGCTCTCCCCCCGCCTGGTTTCCATCCGCTTTCTCCTGCCGGCGCCAAGAGCTGCAGAGATGGACATGGCAGCCTCCGTCAGCACCCAGCAGACATCTCCTGCCAGTCAGGCAGCAGAGGGCTTACAGTGGGCCGGGATGAGTTAAGGCCCCTTACAGAGAGATTTTATTCTGTCAAGTGTAATGGTGGATATTTTCATTATTCATATCAATGGCTTTTCCTGTTCGGAATGCTGCTAAGCCTCTGTCCTCGGTAAAATCTTGTGGTAGTGAACTTCACAGGTTAATTATTCATTGTGTAAAAATAGTCTCTCCTTTTATCAGTTTGAAATGCATTGCCTGTCGCTCTAACTGTGTGTCCTCTGTTCTTATGTTATTGGACAGTCTATGTGAGGGAATGATTTACTTCTGCCCTTCCAGGTATTTCGTACCTGGTTTTCACATCACTTTTATCCATCCTTCTCTATGTCACCCTGCCTCAATCTCTCTCTCTCCCCATCCAGGAGGTCATACTCACTCCTCCTAATTGTTTTTCTACCTGCTCTATTTCTACTGTGGCATTCTGAGGACTGAGCTGTCATAGTCAAACCCAGAAGATGGAACTCACCCTGTCCCAGGCTTCAGCCCTGCAGGGTCAGACAGGGTTGCGCTGAAATGACAAAGTGATGAACGGGGAAAGGCCATTTTAAGTTAAAAATAAATAAATAAAATTAATCCCATCTTTTATGAATCCAGACACCGTGCTGACATTGGTGGCACACAGTCTGGGTGGCATTGGCCTTATGGACACCTTTTGAGACGCCACATCTAGCAAGGGATGGTGCTCTGCCCATCGGCATTGCTTGCCCCGTTAGGACTCCGTTAGGACTATCTGTTGAGTAGTGTAAAGTCTATGGAAGAAACACGCGAAGTCTGCGGATAACACGTTTCTCCAAGACACATCACTCTTGTGCGATCTAAAGAGCTGACAGAAGTACTCTCATATTAAAGCTGCAGAAAGAAGAGATTGCTCCACTCTCACCACTTTGATCATTTGTTTATTCTATTACCCATACGGGTGCTGGTGCATTTGAAATCCCTCACCAGATTGCCCACTGATTGTGTTTTAGCACTTCTTTGAACCTGATTTTGATCTTCAATAGCTGCTTACATCTTACTTTTGACTGCTTTGCTTTCAAACAGTGCCAGTCAGAGGAAGGAGTGTGGATGGAGGCTTTCTGAACATGCAAATAATCCACCACCTCACTCTCCCTTTATCTGCTGTTTTGCTGACGCGCACAAAGCATCCTATTACACGTGTGAGGCGTGAATACTTTTGCTGAAGCGTTGGTTTGTTCCTGTTATATCATCACTGTCATCTAGATGTTTTATTCTTCTCACTTTAATTATCTTCTCAGCTAATTTGCCTAGTTCAGAGTAAAGCTCATTGGTCTGTAATTCCCAGGATCGCCACTAATGCCAATTTTAAAGATAGATATGCTTTTACTGCCCTCTAATCCTCCTTCGGTACAGTCGCTTATATTAATGAAATATCGTAAGAATTAGAAGATCTGGATAAGCCACTGAGGCTCTCCTTCCTGATCTGTGAACTCATTAGGTTGCTCCTGCACTTGTTCTCCCAGCCCTTTAAAATCATATCACCATTTTGCCTGAAAAGAGCGATGCTGGGCCAGCTGCCTTCTCACGCTCCCCTGCCACCCAGGTTGCCTGGTTGCCTAGGCAAGACCTACATTTCAAACGTGGGGAGCTCTGCGTGAACTGGGTAAACCGTGTGAAATTGCTTTCAGGGTATGCAGGCTGCTGCCATCTTGTCTGGTGCACGGTGTGTGGTTCAAGCTTAGGTGCAGGAGGCTGAAGAAGCTTACTGTGGTCTGTGCAGGGGGCTAGCACAAGAGCCTCTTGTTGTCCAGCTTCCTTCTGCACCATGGCGATGGCAGCACACGTGCCAGGGCCTTAGGAGTGACCTCATGGGCGGATAATGCCTGCAGCAGGTTTCTGAGTTAAACTAGATCCTGCATGATGTATAAGAGGATCCAGGTACATTGCCTTTTCCTTCACCTCCTCCCATGCTGAATTGCTCTTCTCAACTGCGATTGATTTATCTGCATAAGAATGACATTTAAGGGCAATCTGTTCACATTTGGTACATAGCAGTTTATAATCCATATCTGTACCTTGTTTAATCCTACTGCTCTAAAGCAAGTCTCTTTATCATCAGCTGGAAAGTGAAATGATACATCTTTGCTCATTAAAAACACAACTCCCCTTCTCTTTGATGGGTATGTAACGTAAAACATTTTAGCATCCCATTTCCTTTTCATTTTCTCAAGCTTGCTATCTGTCAAATGAGTCTTTTGCCTCTAAATATACTGATTTTATATGTGTATGTATCTGCCTTTCAGCAGCCTTCTCCATACCTGTAGGCTGCTATATCAGAAATCCAATGGTGGTTTCTTAACAGCGACTCTCATAACCCCCAGCAGAATTCTCTCCTATTTTTTCCTGTTAATGTCACACCTAGGGACTTTAATATATGGATCTGAGTACTGCACTTAAACGTATACTCTGTCTTGCTGGCACTAGATAATCTATAATGGCTAATCACACCTAATCACCCCCTGTTCATCAGCAGTGTCGTAGATACATATCTCTGTGTCCCAACCTGCCTGGAGATGGGGCTAAGGTTGTTTCGTGATATGTACTGTACTCCACAAGAAGTGCCTAGCTTGTATGGTCCATGGTTTGGGATGGGAGGCAACATTCAATGCTAGGCCAGGCTCCAGTCTTCCTACAACAGGCAGAAGGGATGGAGTCAAGGCAGCCAGCAGAAAGTAGAAAGCAGTGCTATGATCTCAGGGTATGAACTCAGGTAATGGTGTCTGAACACCTTCATTCTGCTGCATGAGACCTATTTGGTTTAAGCGCAGAGAGGGGGAAAAATTAAATAAAAATGTAAAGAGCTGTCAGACTTAAACATGAGAGTCCTTATGGATATCATTAGGAACAGCCATTGTGATAAGCACGAATATGCACCAGAAACGGCTTCTTTGCTTAACAGAATTTCTAGTAGAGGAAGAGAGGGGAAAAAATAGACATAAAGGCAAAGGCATGTTCTGATATCCCCAGTACGATGCCAGACACCTCTTTTATACCCATCTACCTAATGCCTACTCACAGTCAGTGTTCTGAGGATACCGACTGATGACACAGCTTCTGGAGAGTTGGACCATCACACAGATACTTTCTGGACTTCCTTTCAATGTATGCACAGAAGATAATCCAACAGCGACATTTACAAAGCCCTGCCTGGGTAGCTAAGGGACAAATGAGGACAGCATGTTTAATTTTAACTGTCGGTGCTACATGCTGTCCTCATTTGTTCCTCAGCCAAGCTACTAGCACGCTTTTCTCTTAATTTGATCTGCTACTCCTAACCTACTTAATTTCTAACGCAACTTTTCACCACAACAGTTACCCATCTGCCAGCTGAACTGCCTTTCTTAAAGCAGGGCATAAAATAAAACATCTCCTTCTGTCCTGGAGCTCCCCTCAGCCCTAGGCCAAGCCTGGGGAATGATGCCTGCAGAAAAGCAGTTCCAGTGCCACCCTTGAGAACCCTGGAACCCCCTGCACCCACCGGGCACAAGCTACCAATGCTGCTACTTTCTCAATTTGCTTTTTGGCTGGAGGCAGCTGTGTTAAGTTATCAGCGTGTTTTCTCCCTTTGATGGGCAGCTGAGAGCATCAAGTACCAGATCACACCCAAGGTGGAAGCCAACTTCATGTGCTGGATGCAGTCAGTTTGGGAAACACAGGTAATCAGCATTTCCAGATGTTGGGAGGACTCGCGTGCAAGCGGCAAGCAGCCAGCATGGAGCTCTGATACATCTTTCAAACTGTGAATAATATGTGATTAGAGATCAGCACAGGTAGTATCTCTAGTTAATAAAGGCAATAAATGTGCTCTGGGCATGTACGTGCCCATGTCTGACCTCCGAAGATTTGAGCAACTTGTGAAGGATGGACAAATTAGCAGAGGTAAATGGAAAAGGTCATATGATGAAGCATTGGCTTTGTCCTGGGCAGATGATGGCAGAGCAATTTGATATCTTTCTTTGAGAAGGCAGCTGATTTTCTAGACAAAAGGGATGTGGGAGATCTTTGTACAATTCAAGTGTGTTTTTGATAGGGTGCCACTGAGAAATCAGCGGAGCTGAAGGATTTTGATATCAGCAGAGATGACAAGTGGAGTAAAAAAAACTGTCTCGAGAGAGATATGACAGCAGAGTGTGTTTCACAGGAGTGTACTGACAAGGCTTAAAGGTCTAGCAGTGTTTCTTGGGGATGGATCTGAAGACTGATCTAGTATTTTCATTAATGAATATGTAGCTGTCCTCTGATGGAGTTTGGTATTCACACAAAGGCAGGAGACATCAACAGGACACAAGGGGATCAGAATATCATGCAGAATGAACTGGATCATTCTGATGAGTGGGACGGTGCAGTGGTAGTAAAGTCTGATACTTGGGAACTGCTTATGAAATGCTCAGCTATAATCTGGGTGTCCGTGGCTTTGAAATGGTCAGGAAGAGGGAAACTCTGGGGGTTCTACGTATTGGCTGGAAAGTTAAGGATTGGTTTCTCAGCAGTGTGTACAGGAACCTGAAGGGAAGATGCCAAGAGGTCAGAGCCAGGCCCTTCTCAGTGGTGCCCAGTGCCTGTATAAGAGGCTATGGGCTAAACTGGCACACACAAGGTGTTCAGAGAGAACACCAAGAGCATTTATGCACTGTGTTGCTGATGGAGAAGTGGCACAAGCTGCCCAGAGGCTGTGGAGATTTCTCCTTGGAGATCTTCAGAAGCCACCTGGGCATGGCCCTGAGCACCCTGCTCCGGGTGTCCCTGTTGTAGTAGGGGCTGGGCCCAATGGACCAGAGGTCCCTGACAGCCTCAGCCATCCTGTGTTTCTCTGTGAAAATGAGTCAGTCTGGTGTATGAGAACAGTTGAATCACGGCCTGAACCTCTGATTGACCACCTGAGGCGGGTGCTGAGTCAGTGGCAGGGGCACAGGTGAATGCAATTTCACCTGAGTGACCAGAAGCCAGGCTGCACCCCTCCTAGACCCCATTTAAGGGCTGACTCCCCAGGAGGAAGGATCTCTATCTGGAGATTTGTTCTCTGGGATCCCTTCTGTGAGCCCAGGACACAGGTAACATCTTTATTTCATTTCTACTTTGTAACAGGATAGCCTCTCCAATCCAATACCTGTTTGCCATACAGTCTGTAGAACGTTAAATGCTAGTCCTTTCAAATCAGGTATTTCCAGCAAACACTGGGAACTCCTACTGCCATTGGAAGGAGGTCTTTCAAATAGAGAGTAGGCTGGAAGAGGCCTTGTTAACATCAGAAAGCTGTGAGGTTCTGCAGTAGCTTCCCAGAGGATGTAACAGAGAGAAGAAACTCTAGAGGGATTTAAGAAGGAGCTTGTCAACATGTGATAGAACATGGTCATTTGCTTGCCAGAGGCAGCAGGGGATTGGGCTCAGGTGTTTCAGTTCCAGTTCTGCATTGTTAAACTGCCTAGGACAAATCCATCTTGTAGGCTATTGCTCCAAACCCCAAGATTCAGAGAGGGTCTTTTGGTATTAGCAAGTCACTCTTCTGTTTTATATCCTTTCTTTTTCTAAATCATCGTTTTTAAGCCCTTACTGAAAGTTCACCTTTTTCTATTGGCTTCCCAAATTGGAAAAGAGGCGCAGGCATAGCAGACTTATAATACAATCTTCCCTACTTTTCTAAGTTGCTGTAAATTTAGGTTTCGGGAAATCAAATGTGTCACTATAATTGGCCTTGGCTGCCTCCCTGATGCTCCCTTCTCACTGCTGGGGATTTGTGCAGTATTTCCTGCTGTTGGAGAGTTATCTTTCCCCATAATACACCAAATATCTTTAACTGTGCTCTCTGGGGAAAAAGTCTCCATTCAGCAGTTACACGCCTCTGGGCAACCAGCTGAGAAATACAGCCCTCTGATGGCATGGATAGTGGGCCAAAGCTCCCCACTCTTCATACTGGACCAGGAAACGTCCATGTTCCCTCTGAGCTTTCTGGCTTAGGCATGGGGACTTGCACCATTCATAGGTCGCTCTGCCTCAGCTTTACTCTGCTCTCCTGGAGCTGTCTCTAGGAGGAGGATGTGCTGCAGAGCTGAGGTTTCTGACTGAGACGGTGGTCCATGTCAGGCCTGGATGTACCCACCCCAACATCTGCTGTGAGCTTTGGACCAGTCACTGCTGCCCAGCTCCCACTGCTGGAAGTGTACGAACACAGGACGGAGGCAGAGAGGAAGTTCAGGTGCTTTCATCCAGGCAAGATGCTCAGCCCAGCATGCCCATGCTGGTCACTATTACATCTCATTTTGAGTTAATGGAGGAGTTGTGGCTTACAGTTAATCACAAGCCAAAGGGAACAACAAAGCACTGATGTATCTGTCCGATGAGAAGTGTCATTTCTTTCTTTCTTTTTTTCTTTGGTGCAGAGGTGTGTATTTTATTGACAGTTTCAGCAGTAAAAGAGCAACAGAATGATGTTTGTGCTAAGAGACAAGAATCCGTGACATGCTGGGGATCTGTGCTCCTCTGCTCTCTGCATCATAGATAAACAGCAGTGTCACAGTGCATCTCCCCAGCCGAGCAAAGAGCCGCAGCAGCAGCCCCCAGGCTGCAGCTTAGAGTAATGATGCCATTGTACTTGTGGCTATTACTCAAAGCTATTCTCCTTTCTGTGAATATGCTGAATGTGTTGGCTTTCCTGGCTCTAATAGGTGCTCAGCCAGGCTGAGATGTCAGCCTTAGCTCAGCCTACCAGTGCTGGCAGGAGTACCCAGAGCCAGGAAGGGAAGTACAGCCCACAGCGTAGCAATACCAGTGGTGGTGGCTGAGCTGCTCACGTGCAGGGGCATCACCTTTCAGTGGGCCTGGTAACTGGGAGTGTGGAGGTTGACTGTGCCTCTGCTTGGTTGCAGCCTCAAGTGGCTTCAGATTGGCCCACTGTCTGCTCTGGGATGGGGGAAGCATCCCTGGGAGGAGGTTATGCCTTTGGCTGTCTTTCTATCTCCCTTGGAAGAGTCTGGGACTTGGCAGTGCCGAAGACAGGTCACACCAAACCCTCTGTGTCCTTCTCCCTTGTGGAAGCAGGCAAAGCTGCTGCTTCCTGGGGCTCAGGAGACTGCAGGGAACATTTCCAGACTCAGTGCACCACAGCCTCCCTCGCTTCAGAGCTGTGATACTCAAGATATGGAAACAAGCTCGTGTTTCGCCTTTTCTAATTACTGCTTGGCACTTGAGATGTGTCTCTCACATTTCTGGCTGCCATGGGAAGGTGGTGATGTGGAAGGCTGATGTATATTAGAAGAGCACCGATTGGCTCCTAGCTCCTGCTGGCTCTGCTCCTCTGTCAGGCCTGCAGTACACCCTGATTTTCTGTAGATGTTGCTGCATGCCTGCAGACTCCCAGCACAGTTTTCGCAGAGGGAAGCCTGCAAGTCCAGAGCACCCGGGGAAGGGTGCACCTTAGCAGTGAGCCCTGGGGCCAGCACTGTGTGTGCTCCTGGGTGACACGAGAGGGGATACCTCTGACCTCAGACTGCTGTAGCTCTGCAAAGTAATCTGTCAATTTCCCATCTGAAATTCATGGTGTGCAAGCCCACGCGCTCCCACTGACAGGTCCTGCCCTGCGGATATCGCTGGAAAGCCAGGTTAGAGATTGATGTGACTGCTCTTGATTGAGGGAGGGTAGGCAGAAATCAGCTGGGTCCAGGAGCCCGGAGTAAATCCCAGCAGATGGGAAGTACTCCTTGTGACAGATGCAAGACCTTAGCAGCAAGGATCCTCCAAGGGCAATCATCTTGAGATATGACCTGTGCCAGGCTCACACACCCAGCCACTGGAGAAGACCCTGTGTCAGCGCTCCCTGTGTGATGTATCATTGAGCTTCTCAGATCCATGGGATGGACAGGAAGGACATGGGCAGTGGGATGAGGGTGAGGATCTGTTCTGCTGACAGTTCTCTCCTCCTGTCACCTGCAGGAAGCACTGGGAATGGGGGCTCTACCTCCTCCTTTCCCCATGTTCTTCTCACATAAGCCCACCTTGTTTAATTAATACGAGTCTCTGATCTGTGAATACAGAAGTTTCTCATGGGGGAAATTGCTTCCTCTGATTTAAGAAATTAGACATAGAAAGGTGATGATCAATTGGAAGAAACAGCCCTTACTGAAATGCACATAGCCAGAGCTGGAGGAACAGAGTACGCTGGGATCTGCTGGAGCTGAACAATATTACAAGAGAGGCTTAGCACAAGGGTTTGATTTGCGTGTTTTGTATGTGGTGCTGCTTTTCAACACTTATGTCCTGAAATACAGGGTACAGTGCTTTGGGAAAACTGTCACATCGCTGCTTGTCATTGCCATGGAGCATGGACAGAGCTGTGAGTGCTGAGCTAATGGTGCTCAGAGTGCACTGAGACATGTGCCAGGGGATGCCATATTCAGTGTGTGGGTTGTGCACTGCCTTTTAGGACTTGCAGGTTTTCTGGACACAAACATCAGCCTACAGCTTCATCATTCCCAGGGAGGAAACCTGGATAGTTATGTGCTCTTCTCTCCCAAAATTCTGGGCACACACTTCTCAGTAGGTTCCTGTCTCCAGGACTGGGGGAACCCCTGTGCCAGTCTACCAGTGGCTGTGGATGTGAGCTGGGCTGGGGCCAGGGTGCAGCGCGTTCAGCACTCTCCACATCCCTGCCTCTCTAATTGCCTTACTTCTGCTTGGGAATAGCAAGCAAAGGCCACCAGAAGTGCGCATCAAAGAGCAGAGGAGAAATGCCCAGCTGTCTCTTCTGTACCTCAAAGATTTAGAAAATCCACACCTTAAAGCACAGTTGGAGAAAGAGATGGATGGGTGAGCTCATTAGTAGCAGAGAGGTGGAGGTAGACATTCAGACCATCCGTGAGCATGGATGGGATGAGATGGCTGCCCAACAGGATGGAGATGCTTTCTGTAGGGCTGTTCCCTGGATATTCTGGGGACAGCTCAGCTGGTGAGGTGAGGAGGAGGCTGAGGAACATCCTAGGCAACATGTTGGGCTGCAGGGTAGGCAGGGATAGGGCAGAAAGGTGGTTGAATTGGATTTTGTTTTAAAGAACACCTTAGGACCTATAAATCCTGCTCAGAAATCTGCTTTGTCAAAGGCCAGCCCACCCTCCCAGACTCTGCTTCCTTCCGTTTCTTTGTGCTTCTGAGCAATCTGCTCCTACACATGTTAAGGAGCATTTAGCGAGTGACTAAAACAAAGCCTCAGAAAAGAAATAACCTAAGGATTTAATAAACTGCAAACGAAATTATATAAAAAAATTTTCCCAGGCAGTTGAGTTTTCAGTGATTAAGAAAATACAATTTCCTGTAATTAAATCTTAACAAGAAATGTTATTAAAAACACTCTGTCCCAGCTTTTGTAATAATTGCCCATTCCCCCAGAACAGTAAACAGAATTAGAGTCTGCAACACGCGCTGTAATCCATGTGTCACTGCGATCAAATTTGCCTTAATAACTTTATCCAAAGAGAAAAGTTGAATCACGGTGTCTGAACTGGAAACCCCCACATGGCAAATGTGACACGTGGCTCCTGCAGGGGCTGGGGCAGGTGGTGGTAACAGTGAAGGGGTAATAGCACTGGCTGGAGGTGGGTGACACAGGCATCGTATTCCCATCCAGAATTGTTCCACGTGATATCTGTGTTGTGCCCATTGGCAGAGGATACCCTTTGCTCCTGTGCTCGTGCCCTCAGCTGTAGCCCTGTGTCACGGCAGCTGCACTTCTCCCTCAGCAGCACCCAAATCTCCCTCCTGGGATGCCCTGCTCCATTGTGAGGATTATCGATCATATCCATGGCTGGAGGCAGAAAGGAGCTTTTCTCACTCTTCCGGATTACTCTCCCTCCCCAGTACAGTTCTGTTCAGCAGGATATTGCATTCCACTTAACTTCCTTGCTCTGGGGAGATGTAGTTCAAAATCTGCTCTCCTTGTTCTTCTCTAATGATCCTGAAGACATTCAAGGTCAGGGTGGACAGGACTCTGAGCACCTTGATCTATCTGTAGATGTCCCTTCCAACTCAAATGATTCCATGATTCTGTGATCCAGCACCCTGGATGGGTATTGCCCAATCCTTGTGTCCCCATGAGATACTACAACCCACAGCTGGAGGGGATTCAGCCTCTCAGAGGGGATCTGAAGCCTCACCTCCAAACCCCATATGGCTTTCTACTCACAGAGAAGCACAGACTCAAACTAGAAGACCAGAACAAGCCATCTGCACTCCATTCCCTGGCCCTGCTGGTAGGTACCCAGCTGTGAAAATGAGATGGATGCTACTAAGGTGGTGCTGGTGCTGGCCAACCAGCATGGCTTTCTATCTATCTATCTGCCTATCTACCTATCTACCTGCCTACCTACTCATCTATCCTACTCATCTATCTGTCTACCTACCTATCTGCCTCTCTATCTACCTACCTACCTATCTATAAACCTGCCCATCTATCTATCTATCTGCCTATCTACCTGTCTCTCTACTTACCTATCTACCTACCTATCAATGTCTCACCCCATCCTTCTTTACACTTACTACTTCATCCATCTCTCTCTAGCAGAGGAATACCCCATTATACACTGCCTGATGGTGTCATCTCTCTCTAGGTGGTGTCTCTGTGGTAGCAATTATCACAAAAAAGGCATTGTCTATCTGCAAAAGAGAAGGCTCAGACAGTGGAATATGGCAGCAAACCATTTGCTCTCTCTGAAACCCCCCAAACAAGCCCGCAACAAATGCCATCTCTCGAAACAATGGCCAGAAGCGAAGTTACAGGCTGTATGGCATCCTGCAGTAGGTCTGCCCTGCAGGAGCTGCACACGCTCCTGGAACCAGTCCTGCATTATTTCAGGGAGGTGGCAGGGCAGACTCTGCAGCCCACATCCTCAATCAATGCGTTTTGCTGGCCAATTTCTTATCTGTCGGAGTCTAAAATGCCTGCCGCTGTCAGAGTATTTGAACAAACTGCCAAATACTCGCTCCGTGTCACGCTGCTGGCATCTGCTGCTTATTCTGGCAATAAACCAGTTTATACTGTCATGATCCAACCCAACAGTTCTCATGAGTCTCTGTGCGTGATGGCTCAGCAAGGCAGTTTCCTCTCCGCGAGGTTTTTATTAAAAACAGCATTGGAGAGAAGAGCTTCTGTGCTGAGATGGTGGAAGCAGTCGGATTGCGAGTCGTGCATTGGGTATTTTGTGTGCATCCTTCCTGCAGGGGATGGCCTTGACTCTTCCTCTGGCGGGCGTAAATGAGGAGGCTTTTTACTGGAGTTACCCTGCTGTGAAGCAGGTGTAAGTGAGAGGAAAATCAAGCCCCATCTAAACAGAATTGGCACAGATAAGGTCTTGGGAGCATGTCGGAGATCGCTGCTTCAGTAGCTACTTGAGGAATACTCTCTGTCAACCCAGCCAGCGGGGCCTTTGGCAATAGAAACCAAGTTTAAATAAAAACTTCCTCAGCTATTCAGCAGAAATCTGAGCAACCCAGCAGTGCTGGGCTTCAAACATTGGGCAGGCTTGTGCGCAATGCCTTGTGCACGCTGTGCTGCTGCTGGAAAACCCCGTTGTTCACTTCTGTCTCGGGGCTACCAACATCTGCTTCCCGTGTCCTGCAATCACCCAGCCTCTGGCTCGTCCCTCACCTCCAAACTCCATCTCCTCCTGGGAGACACCGTCCCTCCTCTGCTCCGTCCCCTCTGGGCAGGGGGCAGCGTGATGGGATCAAAAGTAGAAGGCTGGGAGGAAAAGTGTTTGTTCCTGTCATAGCCGATGCAAACAAAAAAAGCTGCGAAGATCACGTGCCTGGCTTAGTTTTGTTAATGCCTTTAGCTCTAAGCCGAGAACAGGTACTGAGTTAAATCATCGGGTCATGCTTTATAGTCATTTTAAAAAAAGAGAGAGATACATCTAAAGACATTTTCAAGATTTTCCCTCCCTTTGTGTTACTGTAAAATTTTAATTATCTCGCTCTGCACTTTGCTCTGATCTTTGGATGTTAAAACTGAGACCTTAAGCTAAGGATCATGCTCTAATTTGGCATGGCTGTTGCACAGTAATGTGGCTCCCTTGGCACTCTTTGCAATCCTTGAATTCTCCTTCTAATCCTACACTGGTTATAGAGCAGCGCAGCTCTCTGCTTTGGCCATGTCTCTTTTGAACACCATTCATTGGATCCTTTTCTCTCCCAGGAGGCCGCACAATCCAAGGGACACTCTTCAGAACCAGTGTGCTCCATAGATGTTTGCACGCAGTTAGTAATCCTCCAACCCTCCTGAATGTTGATATCAAACCTTCCTTTCTTTTGAGAATGACTCAGGAACGCCCATGTGAGGTGCAGAGATCCTACGCTCTCAGGAAGAATGGGAAAACATCTGTTCTCTAAGCAGACCCAAAGCAGTGAAGAGCTGTGGGAGAGTACCTCTGTTGGCTCAGAGGTTGCAGCCTGGAGAGCAGTACAGACCCACAGACACCAGGAACTGCTCCACACGCACATGTCCCTCTTTTCTGCCCTGCTGGGAGCAAGTTGACTCCAGGAGAAAGATGGGAAGAGCAGGCAAGTGCATGGATATAATAGGTTGCTGCAGGTAAAGGTTGCGTTGCTCATTTTCTGGAACCCACAGACAGCCTTTAAAGCACAGATGTGCCTGCCTGCTTCTGTTTGTTTGAATTTTGCTTGGCTGCTTTTTGAAGGCTTTGAATAGGCTCTAAGTTTGTACTGTGTTATGCACGTTCAATAATGCATTTCCTGCTCACAGTGTTTAAATTGTTATCTTCATTGTTATTTATTAAAACATCTCTGGGAATGCCTGGACATCCATGGCTCTGCATCTCAAGTGACTCATTAAAACACCTGGTTCCCCTGTCAGAAGCTCCACTCTTGCATTATATTCTGATCTCCAACACCGAGAGGGTGAAAGGCCCTGAGCGAGGCAGGATGAGATCTTTATCCCACTGCACACCCACAGGACAGGGGGCTTTGTGCAGTCTCTTGCAAATGGATGTGAGCCTATGCTTTCAGTTCTCCCCTCCGGTTGCACATGTGCTAAATCTCTACTGTTAGCACCGAGCTTCAGCAGCCGTGCCCCCATCTCCTCAACATGGCTTGGTGATTTCAGTCTCACACATTGTCAACCTAGCTGCTCGGCTTTTGGATTAGAGCTGGCTTGTGTAGAGCTCAGGAGATGGGGAGAGCGAGTATATTGCTTCCAGGCAAAGCCTGTGCTGATACCTGCAATGACTACGATGGAAATTTCATGTAAAAGCAATGATAAAATTTGCAAACCCAGGGAAGATGCGCAGTCTCCAGTCAGTGCTCTTGGCACTTGTGAATCTGCATCTAGAGTACTGGGTCAGCATGAGGAGAAACACAAACCAATTTCAGTAAGCCAAGACGAGGGATGCTGAGATGTGGTCTGGGGACATGGTGTGTGTGAGGAGTCTGGAGAAGAAAGGACACTTCGACTATCAAAAGAGTCATTACAAAAAGATGGAGCAGAATTGTTTTTAGGATCCTGCCTAAATGTTGGTCTCCTGAATGCACTAGTGATAGGACAAGAAGTTATGGCCTCGAGATGCACCAGGAGAGATTCAGTTTGAGTATTAGGAAGAACTCAGAAAGAGTGGTGAGGCGTTGGAACAGGCTGCCCATGGAGGTGGTGCAGTCACCGTCCCTGGAGGTGTTAAAGAGCTGTGTGGATGTGGCACTGAGG